>BSBK01009066.1:0-70000 GCA_027943335.1 Chamaecyparis obtusa
AATTAAATTTTTATGTAGGTTTACATTTTGGTTTTATTATCTGGGGTTTTAATTTTCTATGTAGGGTTTTGCAATGTAATTTTGTATACCTAAATTTTACGAGTTTTCTACTTTAGTACGATAATTTACAAAGTAAATTGAAATAAAAAAGAATTACAAGTTTGAAAGATAAATAATAATTAAATTTATGCAATAATTTTGAAAATAACATTAAATTATGTTTTTAAATTAAATATAACCTGAAACTACAATTTTTAAAGACAAAAATCATAAAAAAATAATTAAAAAAATAGTACGTACTTGGTAGATGAAAAAAATGGCAAATGGGGTTGACAAGGGAAGCTAAACCGGGCAGTCGAGTTGTACCAAACGTGATCCCATTTTTGTTGTTGATGAAAATGACAAGAATTATTTAAATATATATATATATATATGTATATATATATATATATATATATATATATATATATATATATATATATATATATATATATATATATGTATGTATGTATGTATGTATGTATGTATGTATATATATATATATATATTTCAAAGCGGGTGGCTGATTTTTTCAAATCGAGTGCCCGTTTTGTACAAATCGGGCACCCATTTTGCTTTGTGTGCCCGAACCTAAACGGACGCCCAATTTTTAAAAGGGAACCTGATTTTTTAAACTACATCGGTCTCCCGAACCTAAATGGGCACCCGATTTGTAAAAATCATGCGCTCGTTTTGTCTTCTTAATTTTTGACCCCTGCGGACTTCTGCGGAATTGGCCCCCAACTCTGAACTCTTACCCAAGAGTTTCTATTCAAGAGGAAATTAGTTCGATCAAGTTGGAAAGTATTGAATAAGCTTATCAATTTTCCCTGAAAACTAAAGAGAAATTGAACAAATGACATGAGAAAAGACAAAGGGGAAGTGGTTGAAGAAGAAAGATATAGTACTAAGAGGGGAGGGGTGAATCAATACCCTCAAAAATATTTATTGAATTAACAATATACAATAGTAGTGTCTACCTAACCAACTGATTCCATTGTTTGCAACATACATTAAAATAACTTGTAAATGTAAAGTGCATAAAAACAAACCGTAAATTTCATTCATGAAATATAACACATGACACAAGTATTTTGGTTATGGAGAAACCCTTGTTAGAAGGTAAAAACTATGGTGGGGATGACACCCACAAATTCTTCACTACTGCAATAAATAAATTACGATGGTTAAGGCTATAAGTGTGATCACTTCTGATGATATTACGAGCTATTAGGAGTAACATAAGATCTATTAGATCTACCCTGTGAAAGTATTATAACAATACCAAATAAGTGTGCACTCAGTTAGGAGATTTGCAGTAGATGGTTAAGTCTACTCTATTAAGAGATTTACAATCCTTATATAATGGTTAAAAGATAACAAAAAATATCTGCAATTGACAACTTGAACTTTTTTGAATCAGATCTATGAAATACCAAATAGATTTCACCTTGATGTGTAACTTATATTACTCTCTGTTCTTCTCGGTAGCCTTGTATGTCTTTGATAAACTAAATGCTATCTTTGATAGCTTCTCATTCATGTAAACCCTTGTCTGAATCCTGATGTCCTATAAGCAGCTACTTCTTCAAGATCTCCTTGTCATGTCTTCTTGTTGTTATATCAAAATGACATCAATTGCAATTATGTAGAAAATTGCTTTCATCTAATTACGTTTACAACATCTTAGAAAACCTAAGATCTACGGTGTACAAAAATAACCTAGATCCAACTATTACATAGGAATCATCACAACATGTAATGATTACATCCATAATAAATGTGCCTCGATCTTGGTAATACATTTATAGATCTACGTAAACTATTTGCATAGAGATATGTGCCTTTACTGATTACTATGTCATTTTTGAACAACTCAATAAATACTGCATTCTCTGTTTGGTGAATTAACTTATGCTTAGTATGTAGAATACTCAGTTTTTATTGACTTGGTGCTCAATATACTCTGATGCTTAGTAAACATACTTGGTCAAACTTGTGTTCTTTTAGCTTTCAGTTTTGCCTTGTAACAGCTCGATATGAAGGATTGGTAAGTTCAACCAACTAGCTTCTATAGCTCTGTATTTCATCTTTTATCAGCTAATTAGCTTATATTACTGACTAGTCTTAGTTGATACTAATGACAACACTTAATGCACAAATAGAGATAACAATATCACCCTTTGGAATTAGTATCAAAACCATAATGTATATGTACCAAACTTCAAAAATAATGTTCTAACTCCATATATACATATGTTACCAAAATTTACTAACTCCTCTACAAAACTCCCCCTAGGTGCATGCTCCTGGTACATTGGCACATACATGATTTCCCCCTTTTTGAAATTAATGTCAAAACAAAAGTACTTACAGCTTATCAAAAATGTGCTTGTGGGTTTTCTGTAATGAATCCAAGAGGTTTTCCCATTCCTCTTTCAAGTGGGTAAGAGCAATGTGCTCATGACTGACTTGTGCATGCATATCAAATATGTTCTCCAAAATAAAGATTTCTAGGGTAGCTACTAATTCTTTATCCTTTTCAATGTGTCTCTCCATGATTTTTAAGTGAGGAAGCAACTTGACTTGTATCTCAGTGGCTTGGTCACTTATGATTTCTTCCTACTTCCTTAGGTCCGCTCTCAGCCGCCTTAATTATTGTACTTTAAGGATATTCTTATTGAAAGCATTTTTCTAGGTTAGAGAAGCATTTGCAGTAGCCAAGATATCTGCATCTAGCTTCTTGATCTTTTCACTGACCTTGGCAGTGAATGTGTCCACAGTGCATAACTTTAAAAAAAATTGTATAATCTTCTGTGTTATTGATTGTAGCTCAGTTATAACCTCAGGAAGCTTTACCGTATTGATAGCCGCTTCTTGGTTGATTTTATCTGCAAGTTTGAATTGTATTTTAGCTTCTTCCCTCTCTTCTATCCTTTTCTCTACATCTATGTGTGGGACATTTATATGACTTGTAAGAGATGTAAGTTGGTCCAAAATTGGAGTATCTTCATTTATTTGGACATTGAAAAGAACCTACTAAAGAATGTCTCTTAAATCATCTAAAATCTACTTTCTCTTACTCTCCTTCTTGATTTTCTCTTATGTTGTCTTTCTTGTACATAACTCTCCATACTTTCTCATTTCCTCAGGGTCCAAAGTCCTTTGGTCACATTCTAAAATCTCTATTATGTCATCCAAGGTGACTAGCCCCTTTTCATGTTTCTTCTTCTTCTTCTTCTTCTCTTGTAGAGATAGCTTAACAAATGGAACTAGAGCTTTTACCTCTAAGTTTTTCTTGTCTTTCTTAGTTGACACTGTATCATCTCTCTTTTGTTGCCCAATGACCTGATTCTTGATCGATTGAGTGGGGGCTTCTGATGTAGTTTTAGTGGTAGTGGTTTTGGTAGCACATATGCAAGCTTAGGCTCTTCTTGTTCCTATATGTCAACCTCTTTATGCGTAGGCTCATTTGACTTTGCAGTGCCTTGTGTGCTTGTTCCTTGCTCCCCTATTTATCCTTATGTTGCTTGAGGATTGAGCCTTTGGGTTCCTTTTGTGATATGATTTCAATTGCTTGAGCCAAAATAGGAAGATCACCTGGTATAATACTTACTGTTGGCTTAGTGGGGTCTTGTTCATCTTGTTGAGATCCAACAATGGTGATGTCATCATCCTTGACATCATTAGGGTCTCCATTAGTGATGTCCTTTATAATTACATCCTTTGAAACAACATTGGTTCCAATTATTATCACCTACTTGGATGTATCTGATGCAAAGCTTGAATAAGCCCAACCAAATACCACAACCTGGAACTAATAAAATGATAATGTCAATTCAAACCATGGATCAATGATGTCAACTGACTCTTTCAATGCAAAGGCCTCATTTTACTCTTGATTTGCAAGAAAGCTACTACCCTTGACTATGGAATCATCGTGCACCGATCTCTTCATTCATTTAACTTTAAGGCCTAACACTTAGAGATCATTTAGGAATAATATTCCATATCATTTGAGTCACACCAAACAACTATGCATATGAACTCAATGTTCTTCAACGTGACTACCACAACAAGTCACTCAGCTCCTCTACATGACATAAATAACTTAGCAGACCAGTTCTTGAAAACTAGTTTCTGTTCCATGCACTTAATAATACACATCTTTGGAATCAATTGGTTCTCAAATGAATGACTGCAGATAGATTGTAATGCATTCAAACACTATCATGAAATTGACACATAAAAAATGGATACTTGGTTATCATAAATGACCTTTCTCTTCGTGGAACCGTGACAGTCATGAGTAAATGACAATGAATTTCATTCACCTCCTTACAATCATTTTTTCCCTTTCATAAAACCTGTAGTGCAATTTAATTACAATGTGCTTTCATCAAAACATAAGCATGATCCTCAACATGAATCCATAATGGATTAAGAGTAATCCAAAACAATTTTGAAATTTAAAAGATCGATCAACAACCACTACAGATGGTGGTTAATAAATGAAACATTTTAGGAACACTGCACAGTCACAGAGACTTACAAAACTGATATGCAACAACATTAACATAGATCTTCATACCAACTACAAATAACAGAGACTTTGGCTATAACACAGTTGATGTAACCATTCAAAAATTGGGAACAACGAAGCCACAAATGGGAGAATGAAGAACTAAAACATCTTGACTCTAAATTATATTCTTCCTTTTATTATTTTGTTCCCATTACATTGTTTCATTCTTCATCAATTATCACCTTTCTATTTTGTCATTACATAACTGAGATCTTGTTTTTTAAAAGATCCAAAAACAATAACCTCTAAAACTGACTCGCATAACCTATAAACCAACTTCCTAAATGACCTAACTACTCTAACTGTTCTTTGTGGCTGAAGAGTGTAATTATGGATACTAATTATGTCATGGATTTTACAACTAAGTTGTCAACTTCACGACAATTACAACCTTGTATTATATCATAATATTTTCTTCTACCCGATTCTTAAAAACCACTAAAAATACTAAGGCTCTACCCAACTGGTTTACATCCATATCGATACTAAATGGCTTACCAAGCCATATTACAATGTAGAATAACCATGTATATTCTAGAATCATCAAATGATTTTTAGTCTTTTGATGCACTTGCATCATACTCCCGGGGACACAAAAATTCAAGTCCCATTGAATTTCCATGAGCTTGTTCCAAGTTTTCCAATTGCATGAAGGCAATGTTGTCATCATAAGAATGACTGAATTGATGTTGCTCCACACAACATGTTGGTTCCAATCTTCATGTGGAATATCCTTCATGGTATGGCTAGTGGTGTTGTCTTTGAATCCTGGAGCAAATATATTAGACATAATCATCATAGCACCTATATAAAGATACCTATCAGGTTGATCCATAATTTGGCATTCCTCTTGTTTTCATATCTCTAGGGCATCATGATGATCAACAAATACTCCATCCTCTACATCAATATTATTCTCCTCATTTATGTCCTTTCCTTCTTGATCATTTTTGTCAACAATCCCATCATCCGGACAAGTGAAATTTTCTTCAACCACACCTATCACCAACTATCCTTCATCTACAAGAATCTTTTCCTCATAAGGTTCAACAAAAACATCTTGTTGTTCACTCTCTACACTAGTATTCATCTATTTTATGTACCCTTCTAATGGAATGTGTACCTCTTCTTGGTCTATTCCTTCATCATATGCCCTTGTACTTTGAATCACTTCTTCCTCCTTAGCGTCATCCGTTTGTTCTTCATGCTCTAGAAACATAATTATATCAATTAAACCCAGACTTCTTGTCTCCTTCCAAGATGGATCATCTTCTTCCATCAATGGAGTTAACACAAAATTCTCTCCATCCTTAATGATAGTGTAATTCTTCTTGTGAGCATCATACATAGTGTTATTATCATATTGCCATCCCCTACCTAAGTTCAAATGACAATCTCATAGTAGCATTATATCATATTCAACTATATCATAGTAATCCCCAATTTTCAAATGAACATAAGTCTTTTCTAAGACATCAAACCATTGGTATTTACCTAAACCAAAATCTTGGTAAGGTGCTTCATGCGGTATCCTTTGTAGTCCTAACTTATCAACCATCTCAATAGAAACCAGATTATCAATTGAACCATTATCCATAATAACTTTATATACCTTGCCTTTACATCTACACTTTGTTCTAAAAATGGAATGACACTGACTGTGTTGTCTACTTTCTTCTTCTTTTTCCATGACGATGAAAATTGCACTGCAATCTTTCAGCATACATGAGCTAGAAAAGATCTTGCTGATCTTTGATACCACTTGATGTAGAGCTTGGCAACTGAAGCTTGAATAAGCCCAATCAAATACCACAACTTGATACCAATAGAATAATAATGTCGATTCAAACCATGGATCAATGATATCAACTAACTTTGTCAATGTAGAGGCTCGGTATAATCTTGATTCACAAGAAAGTTGCTACCCTCAACTATGGAATCATTGTGCACCGATCTCTTCATTCATTTAACTTTAAGACCTAACACTTAATGATCATTTAGGAATGATCTTCCCTATCATTCAAGTGATGCCAAAAAAATCTGCATATGACCTCGATGTTATTCAATGTGACTATCACAACAAGTCACTCGACTCCTCTACATGACATAACTAACTTAGAAGACCGGTTCTTGAAAACTAGTTTATGTTCCATGCACTTAAGAATACATAGCTTTGGAATCAATTAGTTCTCAAATGAATGACTGCAGACAAATTGTAATGCATTCAAACACTGTCATGAAACTAACACATAAATAAAATGGATCCTTGATTATCATAATGACCTTGCTCTGCCTGGAACCGTGATAGTCATGAGTAAATGACAATGAATTTCATTCACCTCCTTACAATCATTTTGTCCCTTTCATAAAACCCATAGTGTAGTTTACTTACAATGCTCTTTCATCAAAACATAAGCACGATCCTCAATGTGAATCCATAATGGATTAAGAGTAATCCAAAATAATTTTGAAATTTAAAAGATTGATCAATAACCGCTACAGATGGTGATTAATAAATGAAACATTTCTGGAATACTGCACAGTCACAAAGACTTATGAAACTAATTTGAAGCAACATTAACATAGATCTTTGAACCAACTACAAATAACAGAGACTTTGGCTATAACATAGTTGACGTAACTGTTCAAGAAATTGAGAACAGTGAAGCCACAAATAGGAGAATGAAGAACTAAAAGATCTTGATAGTAAATTATATTCTTCCTTTTATTATTTTGTTTCCATTACATTGTTTCCTTCTTCACCAATTCTCACCTTTCTATTATGTCATTACATAACTAAGATCTTCTTTTTTAAAAGATCCAAAAACAATAACCTCTGAAACTAACTCGCATAACCTATAAACCAACTTCCTAAATGACCTAACTGCTTTAACTATTCTTTGTGGCTGAAGAGTTTAATTATGGATACTAATTGTGTCATGGATATGACAACTAAGTTTTCAGCTTCATGATGATTACAACCTTGTATTATATCAAAATATTTTATTCTACCTAATTCTTAACAACCACTAAAAATACTAAGACTCTACCCAATCAGTTTACATCCATATTGATACTAAATGGCTTACCAAGGCATATTACAATGTAGAATAACCATGTATATTCTAGAATCATCAAATGATTCTTAGTCTCATGATGCACCTACATAAGTATCCTAGTACACATCTTGGTAGTTAGTGGGCAATATTTGTATCAGGCACCTCGATGTCTGATAACACTATGGGGTCCTTAGTGGCCAGATCTACATCATCTGAATGGATACCTTTTCCTTTTCTCTTAGAATTCTTCTCAGGTATTATGGCTAATGCCATCTTGTCTTCTTCAACTTGGGCTTGGAGAATAGAATTCCATAGCAACTAACTATTCTCATCAACTTCCGCTAGATTTTCATTAAGTATTTGCAATGCTCTTCTTTTAACAAAAAATATTTTGGAGTAAAACTTCATCAGCCCATCAACCTCAGGGACTGTCAATGTTGGCATCGCCAATACTAGGGAATGTTCCCTCATTTTATTCTCAATGCTTAAAGCATAAGTCCATCTAGCTGATATTTTATTATATAAAATTTTTGGTACATACTTTGAAAACTCTATTGGTACCCTTTTGAATTTAATCATAATCTGAATTACTACCTCCACTATCTTGGTCTGGTCCTCGGTTGAAAAATTTTCAAATTGACTTATCTTTGGGTCACTAGGACCTCCAGTGTCTATTATAGCTTCTGCAACCTCATCAATTGATTAATCTTTATGTGCAACCACCTTGAATTGATTTATGCCATCTTCTTCATCATCAACATCATCTTTAGCTCTTATCAGCTTCCTTATTTTCTTAAATTCTTTAGAGGTAACTTGAGTACCTCTCTTCTTCTGATAAGTCTTGGTCGGTGTAGGCCTAGAAATTTTTACTACTACTTTCTTCAGTGTAGTTGAAGTTGTAGTGGTTGACCTATTTGTGCTCTTGTTTGAAGTTCTACTTACTTCTTCTTAAGAGTGGGCTTAACCAGTATAGATTTTTCATCTTTGTCAGACTAAGTTGCCTCTTCATCATATACTATGTCAGCAAGAAGTAACTGACCGTCAGTTGCAACCTCAACTAGAATATTCTTAGATGCCTCGGCATCATCTCTATCTTCTCCAAATTGTTTAACCTATTTGTTTATCATTTTTCTTTATTTCTGTGTTGCCTTCCCAATAACTAGATCCATTTTAATTCTTTGTTTTGCTTCCTCATAGGTTCCAAACCTAGTAGCATTTGGATCCTTAGGATATGCCAGTAAAGCCTTGATTGACCTTGAAGCTCGGTCAATATCAATCTCGTATCCCACTGGGGCTAACAATTTTGTTCTTGGTTCAACTGCTTTCATTAGTGTATGATATCTATCCACAAGTAACCGAACATAATAACCCATCCAAAATAACCCTAAACACAATAACCTTGCCATAATAACCCAAGGACACAATAACCTTGGGTCACAATAACCCATACTCAAAATAAGACATGGACAAAATAACCCATGGTCATTTTATATCAAGCTAGTATGCTAAAAAAAAGGGATTTTGAGGTACTGTAGAGGATATTTAGGTCATTTTTAGATTATATATCTATTATATATGCATAAAATAGGCTTAAAACATCTTTAATATGCTTAAATAACTTATAAAATGGTAAATAATCACATAAATAAAGACAAATTTGTGGGAATAAGCTAAATAAGAGTTATTATTAAAAGATATAAGTCAAAAGGAATTATGAAGAGGCATTAAGAGGATATATAAAGTGGTAGAATTAAGAGAAGTAAAGCAAGGAAGAAGGGGAGAAGAATTAAGAGTGTGTAGAGTGATAAGAAAAAGAGAAATCAAAATTCATTAAAAAAAAAAAAATTTAATATAATTTTTTGAACATTATATTAAATTTTCCTAAGGGTTTCTATAAAAGTATACAAAAATAAATATACTTTTAGGGAATCAAGAAATTCTTCATAATTTTTAATAAGTCAAAAAAATAAGAAATTACTCATTTTAAATGGTTACACATTTTTACTTCATCGAGAAGGTGTCAATAAAATGATCTCGCGTTATGCAGAATATTTTACAATTAAATGTTCAAGTTGATGCTATACTACAACACAAACAAAATCTGGTGATGTGATTAGCAGTACATGACATAATCATGCTCCAAAAATTGAGATGATTAATATCAAACAGAAGTTGAATGAAATGAAAGACATGGCGTACTTGACTCAAGACTCTACAAGAAATATAATTTCTAATACATGTTCTAATATTTCATTACTCATAACAGGAGCAATACCATCAACCAATGCATTATCTAAAATGATTCAAAGGAAAAGAGTAAGATTTGAAGCGCCACCACCAAATCCTTAGACATCAAGATATCTTATCTTACCAATTGAATATACAATTACTAATAGAGGGGAAAAGTTTCTTTTTCATGACAATGTATAGTGGAAAATATGGATGGGGTCTAGAATAATGGGGGTTTGCACATAAAAGAGACCCTAAAATAATATTTAACACGTGCATAAAATTCTAATGATAGAGAAAGTAAAACTAGAAGACTAATATTGAAATGGAAAAATAAAAAGTATTTACCTTCGAAAAAGAATCTATTGAAAACCCTGTCAAACAGTCTCAAATTCTGTTGATTTCATGCTCTTCAACTGAAACTGTGAGATCTAAAAAACTCAAAAATATTTTTCTTTTCTGAGGAAGGTCGACCTTGACCCCAAAATGTCAACCTTGACCAGCACTACTCCGATGGAAATTCTATTCACGAATCCTGAAAGTTTGCCGAAAAGGGTATCTAGATCTGTATTGTAATTCATTGTTCTGCACATGTTCCTCCAAGAAAAAATGTTTTGTTTGTTGGGGGGAAGGGGTTTGCCTTGGTCAAACCCCAATTTAGGAATTAACCTTGAAATTGAATTGAAATTGCAGTAATAAACAAAGTAAATGGAACAATTCACCTTACTTATCTTGAAGCCCTTGTGGAGGATTCGAATCCTTGAATCCACAAGTATGGATGCTCCAAATGAATGTAGAATTGAATGTAGGATGTCTCAAATCAATTATCTTTAGATCTTCAACACCAATATTGAATGGATCTTGGAATATGAAGAGGCTTGAATGGATATGGATGGAGAAATATTCAACAAGAGGTCTCCATAGAGATTGAATCCTTCAATGGCTACCAATGGATCTCCCTGATGAATTGGATCTTGAATTCTTGAATGCTTGAAGATGGATGAATGCTTGAATTCTTTCTTCCTCCTTTCTTTCTTCTTGATTGCTTGATCTTGTGTTGTCATAGAAAACTTGATACTTGATGAAGAAAATGAGAGGAGAAGAATTCCTTTTATAGTGATCTAGGGCACAAAATTCTAGAGAGGCAGACATAGGGGAAATAAATTTTCATTAAGCCTGTACCCCTAGAAATAGACCTAAATTAAATATAATTTAAGTTTTACCATTTTGAAGCCCAAAATAGCTGACCCGAAAGTAGAAAATAAATCTTTCTAGAACCTGACATCCAGAAACATTGGGATTTTGAAATTTGAACCCTACGTCAAGGTCAACCTTGACCTAAAAGTCACGAATGAAAAAGGTTGACCTTGACCCAAAATTCAACAATCTCAAAATTTTAGATTGTGATGCTAGAAACAGGAAAGAAGTGGAAAATGGGGTAGAACAAGGGAAAAATCCAAATCCAAGTCAAAGAACCATGCAAGGCATTTGATATGACCCCAAACCACTTATTTAGAGGGCTAAACTAGTCCTAAATGGAAGCGCTTCCATTTTCCAATGCTACATTTAGCCCCCACTTTAGTAAGAGTATGGACTCAATGCAAACTCTTGGTAAAGGAGATCACAAAGAAAAAGAAAATCTTATTGAAATCAAAAGGGACAAAACAATCCTCGAGCCCCTAGGGACTCAAATCTTTGTCAACTCCAAGATAACAATAAGAGAGACATCACTAGAAAAAAAGGGAGAAAAGGGGAGAGAGGAGTGGCTAGATCACCCAGTAATATGTGTGTATCTCATTGTGAAGAAAGAAAAGGATAGGATGATCTACCTAAAAAGGACTTGATACTCACCCTATAAAGTTGTGCATCCCTTGGCAGCTTTGTGCATGTATATAGTGCATCTTCTGATGGATTTTATGAAGTACCCATGGATCCATATCCTCATATCACCATATAATACATTTGTAAAATATGTATCTCTTCAAGATTTAGCAACTTATGTGCGTTACCTTCTGAGGATTTAGCATATTTGAAATTGAAAATGCGTGTCTCTTCAGGATTTACCAACTAATGTGTGTTACCTTCTAAGGATTTAGCATGTTGCAAAACAAAAGGTTAGAACAAAAATGCATAATATAGAACAAGGGAGGCCATATATATGCCTCCCTCCATAAGATGGAAAAATACATATTATTTTGACATGTTAAGAAAAGAAAATAACAAGGATAAAGCCTTCTTCAACATCAAGATAATATCCATAGACCACTCACTCCAAGCCAAGGTCACAACTCCTATGAGGCCATGGAATGGACAAATGCAAAGAGATATCATGCAAGAAGGGAAAAAGTAACCCTTGTGAGGGATAGCACACTATTCAGCTTTGAAGGTGAGAGATATATTAACCATGGAAATCCAATGTCAAACAATGAAATAGGTTATGATCAAGGATAGAGATCCTCAATGCAAACCAAAATTTTCATGTAGGATTGGATATCACATAATAGATAGATATTGTTTAACCAAGGGAAAAGTGGATCCCGGAAAGATAGAAAAGAAGGAGATGGCATCCTTTTCCCCCAAGCATAGGATCAAGGATGGAAGGGGACCTATTATATTTCTCATAATGCTATACAAGACAACGAGCCCCCAAGGATTAGGCTAACATTGTTTACATAATGTGGAGCTTTATAATAGGAACATAAAATTTACTTAAAGAAAACAAGATTGAAATACAACTCATTATCATATGATATATAAATAACCTTACTATCAATGAGCTGCCTAATCTTATAATGTAAAGCTTGACATTCATTAGTAGAGTGATCATGAAATCTATGATACAAATAAAAAGGAAGAGTCTTCAAGTGTGGACTACATTTCTTTTTGCGTTTAGGTCTAGTAATCATCTTAGCATGAAGGATTTTAGGCAAAAGAACTTCTTGGTTGAATTCCTTCATAGGTTTATCATGTTTTGAAGTGTTATTTGAGACATTAACATTAATTTTTTGTTGATGATTAAATCCCAATCCATAAGAATTCTCATGCTCCCCATTCTATAAGGGCATTTGAATTCCCTGTTTATGCTTACCACATCCTTAACCATTGAATCTTTGTTTAACTAGGAAATGATAACTAGGACCATAACAAGAAACCATATCAAAAGGAGTCAATGGAACTTCAGTAGTCAGTATGTCATCATTAGTAGATTTGACAGATTCATTGTGGGTAGAAGTAGTGACAAAGTGATTACAAAGGGCATTAGAAGTAGAAGAAAAAGCTCATTGTTCAAACTCTTTTTGTTACTTCATAAAATCAAGATCAGAATGTTATACTCTCCAATAAAGGTAGAATTAAAATCCAAGGTTCCCCAATCATCACCAGGAAGAGTATTAGAGGAAGAAGGATTACTGTTAGGAATAGGAGTAGTGTGGGTTTGAATATTCAAACAAGGATTTGGCACATCATCCATATAAAGTGTATACATCATGTTATTATGAATAAAATTGACTTTATAGTGAAGGGTGGAAGGAACAACATGCATCTCTTACAACCAAGGTCTACCTAAAAGGAGTTTATAGTTAAGAGGTCCAGGCATAACATGAAAAGGAGTATTCAAGATGATCAGACCTACTTGTATAGGTAAGGTAATGATGCCCGAAGTGTTCTTATCAATGTTATCAAATCCATGTATAGGAATATTGTTAGGTTGAATAGTTGAAAGATTGGCTTTAATTGCTTTGAGCATGTCTATGCTACAATTATTAAACCTAGATCCATTATCAATCAAGGTCCCACAAATGATACTCTTATTGATAGTAACAACAACCATAAGAGCATCATATTGATTCTAAACTTCTTTAGAAGGTAAATCCATTTGAGTAAATACAATGTTAGGAGGACTTGGGTTAGCATACATGCACTGTAAGAAGGTATTAATGTTCTCTTGATTAGGAGGTGGAGTGGCAAGAGTTGCTAGAGCTTTTTGCAAGGCTTCATGGTAGGTAGGTGAATTTTAAAGAAGCTCCCATAAAGAAATCTTGGTAGGAGTATTGTGCAATTGGTTTATCAAATCATACTCCTTTCTAGGAAGACAAGGTGGAGGAGGAAGAATGGGTTGAGAAGGTGTACCTAAAGTGACACAAGAAGAGGAGAGAAAGGAGGGGCCAAGAAAAATGGCACACCCTACCAAATCTACCTTGCTCAACAACACGCGGAAGCAACAACACACAACAATTAGATAGAGAATGTAGGATCAATCATATATCATCTTCAAATAGATTCATACATGCCGAACTATAAGGCCTTCCCAATTTTGGTCAAATATTACAATCAAGTACAAATGTCCTCAGAAATGCGAGGATCTGTGAACAATCTCTAAACTTATACCTTCTATCTTCTATCCAAATTGACCCCCTAAAATCTAACCAAACAACTACATTTATACAAGAGGCTACTGAGACAAGTCAGCCATCAGATCCACAATCAAAAAAAGGGACAACTAGATCTAGATCCATACGCTTCCCAATAATGGCTACCAACTTTAAATTTGTAACCCATAATAAATGCACAAGTCAACCTCCACAAAAATATGAAATAAACAACTTGGCAAGCAAGGGAAACTGCACACCAGAACAAGCATCACCAAGCACTAGGAAATTACCGAGCACTAGAGAGAGAGAACTGACCAGCTTGGTCAAAAAATAAAATTGAGAAACTCAGTCAAAATAGGAACCAAGAAACATAGAAAACTTCAAATATGTTTTTGGTGACAAAGGATTTCCAAGGACCCAAGATGCTTCTGCATCAGACACCTTGGGTTATTTGAAAATGATTCTCCAAATCATTCAATAGGTATGATCCGAGCTGCATCCAACTCAGACTATGAAATCCATGAAGTATCTTCAATCAATCTATTCTTCTACTTTACCAGATTTTCCATATACTGTCCTCCTCTTGTACTTCTTCCAATTCTTTACTCCAAAATCTACTCAACTTCTTCATTCTTCTTCTTAGGATAATCATTCTGCACTATCATTTCTTCATCTGACTCATGATACTCATACAAATTAGCAATGTTGAAAATGGGTGATATATCCATATCATCGGGTAACTCAATCTCATATGCATTTCCACTGTCAAATTTCCTCAAAATCTTGCAAGGGCCAAACTTCTTCATTTTCAGCTTCCCATATGCTCTGACAGGAAATCAGCCTTTCTTCAAATAAACCATCACTTCATCACCAACATCAAAATTCTTATGTCTCCTTGATTTATCATCTTTTTCTTTGTATTTTTTATTACTTCTTTCCAACTTGATTTTTACATCTTCATGCAATGTCTTCATGTACTCAGAAAATTTTACTCCTTCAACACTTCTCTTTCTTTCATCAGTAATATCCCTCAAAATAGATATACCTCTCAGCTATATGTCATTCACAATCTCAAAGGGTGTTTTTACAATACTCCTATTCACTAGATTATTGTATGCAAACTTTGCTTGTGCCAACACAGAATCCCAATTACTTGGTGTGTCTCCAACTAAGCATCTCAAAAGATTTCCCAAACTTTTGTTCACAACTTCTGTCTATCCATCAGTTTGTGGGTGAAATGTAGAACTGTATTTCAACTCGGTACCAACATTTCTCCAAAGAGTCTTCCAAAAGTACCCAACAAATTTATTGTCTCAGTCAGAGAGAACACTCCTCAGTAATCCATGCAATCTGACAATTTCCTTAAAGAAAATATTTGATACATGTGTTGCATCTGATGTCTTTCTACAAGGTATAAAATGTTCCATTTTATAAAATCTATCCACAACAACAAATATAGAATCATTACGTCTTACTGTCCTTGGTAAGCCAAGAACAAAATCCATACTGATGTCAATCCAAGGTTTCTCAGGTAAAACAATTGGTGTATACAATCTAGTATTCTGACTTACTCCTTTTGCAACTTGACACTCCACAACTTTTCACAAATTTATGAACATATTTGTACAACTGTGGCCAAAAGTATTTCTCCTTAAGCAAATTCAAGGTTTTATCAACACCAAAATGTCCAACCAAACCACTACTATGTTTCTCCTTTATCAAATTAGTTCTCATTGCTCCTCTCAGTATACACAACTGAATACCTTTAAACAACATACCTCCTTGCATAAAATTTTCATCCCATTTAGTACTTTGTTGATCTTGAATAGGTTTTCTGCACATTCTCCATGGCTCAGAAAAATTAGGATCAGTCTCATACAAATCTCTCATCTCATCAAAACCAAGAACTTCAATTTTCATCTCGGTCATCAAAGATCTTCTTCTACTCAATGCATCAACAACTCGGTTAGTAGCTCCACTCTTATGCTTTATCACAAATATTTAACTCTGCAAATATTCAACCCATTTCATATGCCTTTGATTCAACTTATTTTGACTACCGAAGTATTGTAAAGTCTTATGATTAGTATACAACACAAATTCATTCGGCATCAAATAATGTCTCCATTTGTTCAGTGCTTGAACAATATTGATCATACATAGAATATTTCCTTCTTGCATCATTTAGCTTTTTAGTAAAGAAAATAATAGGTTTACCTTCTTGACTCAACACAGCTCTAATTGCACTACCACTTGCATTAAATTCCACTTGAAATACCTTATTTAAATTAAACAATGCCAAAATAAGCAATTCAACAACCTTCTGCTTCAGAGTCTCAAAACTTTTATCAGCTCAATGTGTCCACTTGAATTCTCTTTTATGTCCTCTCATAGTCTCAGTCATAGCATTACAATTTGAGCTGAAATTTCTAACGAACTTTCCGTAAAACTTGCCAAACCATGAAATGATCTTACCTCACTAGCACTCACAAGTGTAGGCCAATTCAAAATAGCTTCAACCTTTTCAGGATCCATTTTAAAACCATCAGCTGAAATAAAAAATTCCAAATACACAATCTCTTCTTTCATGAATGAACCCCTTTTTAGATTTATCAACATATTTTCTTCTTTCAATCTCTGCAAAACTTGTCTAACATGTAACAAATGTTCTTCTCTGGTCTTACTAAATATCAAAATGTCATCAAGATATACAATCACAAATTTACCCAATAATTTCTTCAAAACTTCATTCATCAACCTCATAAAAGTACTCAGTGCATTAGTTAAACCAAAAGGCATAACCAACCACTCATACTAACCTTCTTTTATCTTGAAAGCAGTCTTCCATTCATCACTGTTAGGAATAAGGTGTCTCAACCTTGGATAATTCCTATTCTTATTATTTGTTTTGTAAATGTATTTTTTTGCAAATAATGTAATTAAGTGTGAGTGTACATGTCTAGTTGGCATGTTGATGTGTCACTCCACTTGATGTGTCAGCATCTTGTGCGTAAGGAGATCATGACTGAAATGGTCATGACAGATTCCTATGATGCATAAGAACTATTTAAGGAATGTGCTATGACAGGTGTAAGAGCATCTTATGACTTGGGCCTATTTGGGCACCCAAGAAGAAGTGGTTGGTGTGTGTAAGAGAATATGCCAAAAATAGGTTGGTATGACAGATTCTCTTACACTTCTCTTGTGATCATTATTTTTGGTGGATTCTATGACAAGCTGTCATAGTCTATTTTAGGGATGGATGCCTATTCTTGGGATTGCATGTAACAACTATGTACATGTGGCTTTGTGCATGGGTCTTGGTGGTTGTGCCTATTTTTGGGTCCATAGGAGTTTATATATATGATGCTGCTTCTATGGGAGAGATATAATAGAAAGTTAAGTCTTGTTGGCTTTGTCTCTCATCTCCTGAAAGAACTTGCATTGCAAGTGTATTGTAATCTTTGTGTTGAAGATAATACATTGTGCAGGTTTTGGAGTGCTGGGGTTTTTTACCGAAAAGTTTTCCCCAGGGTATATCATTGTGTCATTCTCTATTTTTCTGTATGTATGGTAACTGGTTGCAATATCTTTGTTAAAGTAGTTAACGAATCTGAAATTGTAAGGATTTATAAGAATTTGCACAATACTCTCCTATCAGAGATTAGCGTAGAAAGTTATTTCCGCACCTGAGTTTCCTTACAAGTGGTATCAGAGCTTGATCAACTTTTGATCCTAGTTGTTGGGTAGGGTTTTTTGAGTTGATCTCAAGTTTGAGTGGGAGTTTTTTGTAGAGCATTCTGAATCTTATTTGCAGATTGAGATGGCAAGTTCATCATATGGAAGAATGGAGGTGGAGAAATTTAATGGCACTAATTTCGAGTTGTGGAAACTCAAGATGGAAGACATGTTGGAAGATCGTGACCTATGGGAAGTGACTTCAAGTGCTACAAGACTAGCAACTATAGCTCAAGCAGATTGGGATATCAAAGACCGTAAAGCTAACGGTCTCATAAGACTCTGTTTAACCGATGCAGTCCTTCTGAATGTTCTAGATGAGAAAACTGCAAATAGTTTGTGGGAAAGACTTGCGGCTGTGTATCAGGCCAAATCTCTAGTGAACAAGTTGTTCCTGAGGAAGAAGTTGTACTCTCTATGAATGGAGGAAGGTGGATCCTTAACAGATCATTTAAATGCATTTAATCTGTTGGCTGCACAATTGACATCAGCTAGTGTAAGGTTAGAGGAGGAGGATCGTTGCTACACACTTTTGTGTTCTTTATCAGATTCATGGGACCATCTTGTGATGGCTCTCAGAAGAACTTTAGTCACCTTCAAAATGGATGATGTGGTGTCTTTGCTGCTATCAAAGGAGATGCGGGGAAAGGCTTTCATTTCGGAAAAAGAAGCCCTTGCTATTCGTGGGAGATCCACTGAAAGAGGGAAGAAAAATGACAATAAGTCTAACAATAAGGGTAGATCCAAATCCCGTGGGAAGTCAAAGACTTCCAATAAGTCCAAGGCAAAATGTTGGAACTGTGATAAATCTGGGCACTTCCGTAAAGACTGCAAAGAGCCAAAGAAGAAGAAGAAAGGTTCAGATTCAGCTTTAGAATGATCTCAAGAAGATGGTGATGCATTCATCGCAGCTTTGGCAGCCCATGCATCTGATGATGTGTGGTTGGTTGACTTGGGTGCATCTTTTCACATGACCTCTCATCGAAATTGGTTCTCAAAATATGAAGAGTTCGATGGTGGAAAGGTGTACTTGGGTGATGATTCTCACCTAAAGATAGTTGGACGTGGAAGGGTCACTATCAAATTTCCTGATGGATAAGTAAAGGGAATCAATAGAGTTATGCACATTCTAGGTTTGGCATGAAACCTATTATCTATAAGTATGCTGAATGATGTAGGTGTGCAAGTTATTTTTTTGAAAGAAGGATGCAAGATGATAAGAGGATCGATAGTGCTTGCAAGGGGTACTAGGAGAGGTACATTATTTTAGCTAGATGCATGTATTCCTCTATGTAATAGTTCTTCATCCTCACTATCTGAACAAGCAGTGAAGAAGTCTATGGCTATTGGTTCCAATGGTAGTGCAAACACTTTGGAAGCTAAGCTTCCTGCAGAAAAGACAATGTTGTGGCATATGAGATTTGGCCACATTGGTGAAAAGGGTCTCAGAACCCTGAAAAATAAAAATCTCATTGAGGGGTTAAATGATTGCAATCTTGAGTTTGACTTCTACGAACATTGTGTCTATGGTAAATAAAATCGTGTTCAGTTTTACTCTAGTTCTCACAAATCTTCTGATATTTTGGATCTTATTCATTCTGATGTATTTGGTCTTGTAAAAGTTCCTTCAATCTCCAAGTCTATATTTTTTGTATCTTTCATAGATGATTACAGTAGAAGGATGTGGATTTATTTCCTTAAAAGTAAGACACAAGTCTTTATTCGGTTCAAGGAATTTAAAGCTCTTGTAGAGAATCAAACTAGTAAGAAGATTAAGTGTGTGAGAACTGACAATGGTGGTGAGTTTTTCTTAGCAGAGTTTGAACAGTTTTGTAAAGAATGAGGTATCGAGAGGCATAAGACAACTCCTTATACCCCACAACAAAATGGAGTTGCAGAGAGAATGAAAAAGACACTGATGGAGAAGGCTAGGAGTATGCTTTGTGGAGCTGGTTTAGAACAAAGGTTTTGGGCTGAAGCTGTGGCCACTGCTTGCTATCTGGTTAACAGATCTCCTACATCAGCCCTTATTGGTAAGACACCCATGGAGGTGTGGTCTAGTAAGAAGCTTTCAATTAGAAATCTTCATGTTTTTGGTTGTGAAGCTTATGCACATGTTCCAAAGGAGAAAAGATCTAAGTTGGAAAACAAAGCTATTAAATGTATTTTCATCATATACAGTGCTGGTGTGAAAGGATACAAGCTTTGGGATCCTGTGACTAGTAAGGTGTTGTATAGTAGAAATGTTATTTTCAGAGAGCTAACATCTTCTCCTATTGTGCTACAACCAGACGAAAAAGGAAAGGAAAAAGATGTTGTTCAGTTGCCTCCTACCCCTGAGAAGACTGAACAGGGAGACCATGTTGGGTCTAATGATGAGGAGAGCTCTAGTAGCTCTAATAGTTCAGAAGAAGAGGAAGAAAAACCTCAACCACAGCCCTTGAGGAGATCCACAAGAGAAAGAAAGAAACCAGAAAGGTTTGGTTATTCTATGTTACATTCTAGTTGTACCTTTACTTTGATTACTAACACTGATGAGCCTAGATTTGTGAAAGAGGCTTTGGGCATGGAAGATGCAAGTTCTTGGATTGAGGCTATGGATGATGAGATGGCTTCATTGGAGAAAAACAAAACTTGGGACCTTGTACCTTTGCCTAAAGGGAGAAAATCTGTTGGCTGTAAATGGGTGTTCAAGAAGAAATTTTGTGCAGATGGCAGTGTTGAAAGGTATAAAGCTAGATTGGTTGCAAAGGGGTATTCACAAGTAGAGAGAATAGATTATGGTGAAATATTCTCTCCTGTTGCAAAGTTGACATCCATTAGATTTCTGTTATCTCTTGCTGCATCATATGATTTAGAGATAGAATAGATGGATGTGAAGACAACTTTCCTTCATGGTGATTTGGAGGAAGAGATTTATATGTCACAATCTGAGCACTACATTGTTAAAGGTAAAGAATCCTTAGTTTGAATATTAAAGAAATCTCTATATGGTTTGAAGCAATCTCCTAGGATGTGGTACCTTAAGTTTGATGCCTTTGTTTTGTCAATTGGATTTGTAAGATCAAAATCAAATCATTGTATTTATTTCAAAGTTGAAAATGATTGCCTTCTTATTATTGCATTATATGTTGATGATATGTTGTTGTTTGGGAAGGGTAAGGGTGTGATTTCTAATTTTAAATTTCAATTGTCAGCACAGTTTGAGATGAAAGATATTGGGGTAGCTAGGTACATCTTGGGTATGGAAATCAGTAGAGACAGGTCTAACAGAAAACTTTGGTTGAGTCAGAGTAAGTATGTGAAGTCTATGTTGGACAGGTTCAGCATGGTAGATTGTAGACCACTATGTGTTCCTATTTCTGTGGGAACAAAGTTATCTGTAGATGATTGTCCAAAATCTCCTAGTGAGGTGGAGGACATGAGTAGAGTACCTTATGCTAGTGCAGTTGGTAGTCTTATGTATGCTATGGTCTGTACTAGACCAGACATTGCCCAAGCAGTGGGAGTCCTAAGTCAGTTTATGGCTAATCCTAGACAGGTACATTGGGATGCAGTTAAGTGAGTATTCAGATATTTGAGGGGTACATCAGATTACTCCATATGTTATCATGGTAACTCTTCTAGATCTCTGCATTCAATTTGTATTTGTGGGTTGGTGGATTCATATTGGGCAGGTGATATTGATAGCAGGAGATCCACCAGTGCTTATGTGTTCACTATGTTTGGTGGTGCCATCAGTTGGATGAGTAAGCGACAACCTGTGGTTTCTTTGTCCACTACAGAAGCTAAGTACATGGCTGCTACTCATGCTTGTAAAGAATCCATTTGGCTTAGAAGATTGTGTTCTGATGTTGGTGTTGATGCAGAACAGATTACTATTGGTGTGACAGTTAGAGCACTATTTGCCTTGCAAAGAATCCAACTTTCCATGCCAAAACGAAGCACATTGATGTGCAGTTTCACTTTGTGAGAGATATGGTGGAAGATGGAAAGGTAAATTTGGAGAAGGTAGATACTGTGAAGAATGTTGCAGATGCATTAACGAAACTAGTGGGCACTGAGAAGTTCAGATGGTGTTCGGAGTCCATGGGCCTTTTGGCCTATAGCGGTTAAAGTTCCTGTTATGTTCCGGTTGCTCTTACAAGGTGTTCGACAAGTGGGAGAATGTTAGGAATAAGGTGTCTCAACCTTGGATAATTCCTATTCTTATTATTTGTTTTGTAAATGTATTTTTTTGCAAATAATGTAATTAAGTGTGAGTGTACATGTCTAGTTGGCATGTTGATGTGTCACTCCACTTGATGTGTCGGCATCTTGTGCGTAAGGAGATCATGACTGAAATGGTCATGATGGATTCCTATGATGCATAAGAACTATTTAAGGAATGTGCTATGACAGGTGTAAGAGCATCTTATGACTTGTGCCTATTTGGGCACCCAAGAAGAAGTGGTTGGTGTGTGTAAGAGAATATGCCAAAAATAGGTTGGTATGACAGATTCTCTTACACTTCTCTTGTGACCGTTATTTTTGGTGGATTCTATGACAAGCTGTCATAGTCTATTTTAGGGATGGATGCCTATTCTTGGGATTGCATGTAACAACTATGTACATGTGGCTTTGTGCATGGGTCTTGGTGGTTATGCCTATTTTTGGGTCCGGAGGAGTCTATATATATGATGCTGCTCCTATGGGAGAGATATAATAGAAAGTTAAGTCTTGTTGGCTTTGTCTCTCATCTCCTGAAAGAACTTGCATTGCAAGTGTATTGTAATCTTTGTGTTGAAGATAATACATTGTGCAAGTTTTGGAGTGCTGGGGTTTTTTACCGAAAGGTTTTCCCAGGGTATATCATTGTGTCACTCTCTATTTTTCTATATGTATGGTATCTGGTTGCAATATCTTTGTTAAAGTAGTTAATGAATCTAAAATTGTAAGGATTTATAAGAATTTGCACAATACTCTCCTATCATAGATTAGCGTAGGAAGTTGTTTCCGCACCTGAGTTTCCTTACAATCACCTTCTCTAATTTTGATTTGATGATACCCACTTTTCAAATCAATTTTGGTAAAATACTTTGCTCAAGTCTGACTATCCATTATATCATCCATTCTCGGTATAGGAAACCTATACTTCACTATTATCTTATTGATTTCTCTAGAATCAGTACACATTCTCCATTCTCCATTTTTCTTCAGTGCCAATACAATAGGTATTGCACAAAGACTCGAACTTTCTCTGATTAAACCTTTCTACAGCAATTATTGAATTTGTCAGTTCAATTCCTAATTCTCAGTAGGTGTCAACGGATGAGGTTCCTTAATTAGTAAATTATCTCCAAGGATTAGATCCATGCAATGATCAATGCTTCTCTTTGGTAGAAAACCATCAGGTACATTATCAGAAATGATTTCACTATACTTGGTGAGAAACTTATCAATTTCTTTAAGAACACTATCCTCTATTTTCTTACTCGATTTTTTAGGAAACATAGAAAAACATACATCATTATTCTTCAAATCCTTAACAAACTTTCTTCCTTCCATCAAGAAAACTTTCACATGTGTGGAAACATTACTAATAGGTTCTTACATCAAAGGTAACAAGATTTGTTTTCTCCCATTAACCCAAATAGTATACTTATGCAATCTCCCATCATATATAGGATGTCTATCATATTGCCAAGGTCTAACCAACAAAATATGACAACAATCCATAGCCATGATACCACACAACACCTTATCATAGTACTTTCCAATTTTCAAATTCACATAACATTGTTCACTTACTAAGAGTGTACGCTCATCTTTGATCCATGAAATTTGACAGGGCTTCAAATGTTCCAACCTTTTCAACTGTAACTTTGTGACCATTTCCTCAAATGCTAGATTCTCTGAGCTACCACTGTCAATGATTACCTTCGAAACTTTATCAAAAACTCTACATCTGGTCTTGAACAAACTTTTCCTTACTGTATCTTCCTTTTTACCTTCATTCCAAAGTGTTCTCCTTACCATCAAGTTATTTTCCTTCTCAGGCTCATTCGGTGATTCTTCTTGCATGAAATCATTTCTACTACTACCATCCTTCTTACTTGCATGTGTACATTCAAATGACCTATATCCTTCTTCTCCATAATTATAACAAGTTCCTTGGAAACCACCTATGTTATAACCACCTTGGTAGTTACTGCATCTGCCTCTAGATGAACTTTCACCTTTCCACTTGGTCTTGCCTTTGTCTAGATTTTTCTTTTCAGGTTCAGATCTACTACTTTCACCTTGAGATCTACCTCTTCCTCTATGGAATCTACCACCTCTACCCCTTTGTCTTTTCTCATGTCTCTTCTTCAATTTCTCCACAGCTTTCAATGCAAATTGATAAGCCTCTTCAATGTTCTCCATTTTGACCAAACTAATTTCTTCTTGGATGGAAACCCTCAAACCATTCAGGTATCTAGTAATTATTTCCACATCATCTTCATCATGTCTAGATTTGATATCTAATCTATAGAATTCCTCAGCATACTCTTTTACCGAGCTATCTTTCTATGTCAAACTTTTCATTTTCCTAACTAGGTTAATCTAATAATCACAAGGTAAGAACTTTCCTTTCAATTTATTCACTATTTTACTCCATACCTTGATTTTTTCTTTGTCTTTCCTCTTTTTGTCTAGCTGCAGATGTTCCCACCATAAGGATGCATGAATTTTCAATTTTATGCTTGCAATTTTTACCTTCTTTTCCTTAGGTACATTTTCATAATCAAAATACTTGTCCATCTTTGTGATCCAATCCACCAATTCATCAGAATCTAATTTTCCACCATACTCGGGAGGATTAAAGTGTGGTGTAGACTTCAGACTTGTTAAAGCCTTCAAGAATCTTTCTTCACCCTAATCCATCACAGGTGCAGGTTTTGCATCACCTTGTTCTACTGCAATTTCATCATCAGTGACATCTTTAAGATGTTTGCCTCTTCTCTAGGTTGTTTCAATAGATTCAATTCTAGTAGCAAGTTGTCTCAACATGTCTGCCAATCCTAGATCCACATCTCGCCTCCCACAAACCATCTTGAAATCCTTCTACAATTGTAGGTCAAATCGCAATCTTCCACCCCACAACAATTCAACTAGGGGTTCACAAGAAGGAACCTTCAAATCTAGATTCGCAAACCTAGATCTAGATCTAACCTCACTCTGATAACACCTGACACAAAAAGAGAGAGTGGAGAGGCCAAAAGATATGGCACACCCTACCAGATCCACCCTGATTAACAACACAGGGAACCAACAACACACAACAATGAGAGAGAGAATACATGATCAATCATATATTATCTTTAAATAGATTCATACATGTCAGGCCGTAAGGCCTTTCTGATTTGAGCCAGATATTATGATTACAGGACATAATAACCTAGCCAAAATAACCCTATACAAAATAACCTAGCCATAATAACCCGAGGACAAAATAACCCAAGGTCATAATAACCCAATCCAAAATAACCCGGAGTCAAAATAACCCATGGATAAAATAACCCCATAAGATTATAGAGAAAGAAAAATAAAATTTATAAATTACAAGTATATTTCTAAAAAAAAAATTTATTCAAATTTTAAATTAAAGTGTCAAATTATGAGCAATGCCTCTTATATATTCTAAAATATTATTATTGTCATAACCATCAACTAGTCTTTTTAGTCTTTCTTTGATTTAACGGTATTTTTTCCTGCTTGGTTGTGTAGTGTGTCCAGCCATATATTTCTCTATTTTATTCTCTTGGTGACCCTATTGTTTTTCCACTTCTTTGATGAATTTCTAGATTGAGCTATGCAATGATTGAAGCAATTCACTAAATCCTCTATGCCATCCCTCAATAGAATTATTGGTTTTGGGAAGATCATCTTGAATAACTAAATAGCAGTTCCACATTGTGATTGGAAACTTGGGTGACCGTCTGTTGCCTCTTCTAGTTAGTCTTCCAATCCACGTGTCTTCAAAATAATCAATTATGGGTTGTAAAGTCTCCTCATGTTCTATATAATAAGGAGATTGTAGAAGTATTTCAAATGCATCGATTACATATATATGAGGCACAAAAGCTAATGCAACCAGTTTTTTGATCTCAAATGAAAATACTTCATCAACACTATAACGTGTTTGTAGACCTTCTTCTTGAACTTTCCTCCACAAGCATTGAGAGAAATGGAAAATAAATCCTCGAATAGTGACATTAGGAAAAATTTCAGAAATAGCTCCCTTGAAACCTAATTCAAAATCAATAAGTATAGTTTTTGGGTTTAGATCAGGTTGTAATTGTTTTAATTTTACAAGTACTTGTGTATAAGTGGATCTTGTTTTGTTGGTCATAAGAATATAGATGAGTGGAAATATTGCATCATTTTTCAAGCCATGAATTGTGTACAACTACTGAACAATACTTGGTACTGTTTTAAATGTACCATCACTAAACCAATTTTCAGATTCTTTTAGTAGTTGCAAATTTTGTGTGGTGGTGAATATTAAAAAATGATTCTCATCATTACTATCATGATGAAGAAACTTTTCCCCTCTATTGGTAATTGCATATTCAATTGGTAAGATAAGATCTCTCGATGTTTGAGGATTTGGTGGTGGTGCTTCAAATATTATTCTTTTCCTTCAAATCATTTTGGATAATGCATTGGTTGATGGTATTGCTCCTGCTGCCGGTAATGAAATATTAGAACATGTAGTAGAAATGATATTTCTTGTAGAGTCTTAAGTAAAGCAAGCCATGTCTTTCATTTCATTCAACTTATGTTTGACAGTGATCATCTCAATTTTTGGAGCATGATTATGTCATGTACTGCTAATCATATCACTAGATTCTATTTGTGTTGTAGTATAGCACCGACTTGAATATTTATTTGTAAAATATTCTGCACAACACCAAATTATTTTATTGACACCTTCTCGATGAAGCAAAAATGTGTAACCATTTAAAATGAGTAATTTCTTATTTTTTTGACTTGTTAAAAATTGAAGAGGCATTATATATATTAAAAATTATGAAGAATTTCTTGATTCTCTAAAATTATATTTATTTTTTGTATACTTTATAGAAACCCCTAGAAAAATTTAATATAATGTTTAAAAAATTATATTAAAAAATATCTTTTTTTATGAATTTCAATTTCTCTTTTTCTTATCACTCTACACACTTCATTCTTCTCCCCTTATTCCTTCCTTTACTTCTCTAAGCTCTTAATTCTACCACTTTATATATCCTCTTAATGCCTCTTCATAATGCCTTTTGACTTGCATCTTTTCATAATAACTCTTATTTAGCTTATTCCCACGAATTTGTCTTTATTTCTATCATTATTTACCATTTTATAAGTTATTTAAGCATATTAAAGATGTTTTAAGGCTATTTTACGGGTATATAATGGATATATGGTCTAAAAATGACCTAAATATCCTCTATGGTGCCTCACAATCCCTTTTTAAGCATACTAACTTGATCTAGAATGACCATGGGTTATTTTGTCCATGGGTTATTTTGACCATGGGTTATTTTGACCATGGGTTATTGTGACCCTAGGTTATTGTGTCCTTGGGTTATTATGGCAAGGTTATTGTGTCCAGGGTTATTTTGGCCAGGTTATTATGTCCAGTTACCAGATATTACAATCAAGTACAAAAGTCCTCCAACATGCAAAGATCTGTGAACAATCTCTAAACTTGTACCTTCTATCTTCTATCCAAACTAACCCCCTAAACTCTAACCAAAAAACTATATTTATACAAGAGGCTAATAAGCCAAGTTAGCCTTTAGATCCACAATCAACGAAAGGGATGACCAGATCTAGGTCCACATGCTTCCCAATAATGCATACCATCATTAAATCCATGACCCATAATAAATGCACAAGTTGGCCTCTACAAAAATCCAAAATAAACAACTCGGCAAGCAAGGGAAACCAAGTGCCATAACAAGCATCATCGAGTGCTAGGAAATTACCGAGCACCAGAGAGAGAACTAACCAACTCGGTCAACAAGGGAAACTGAGCAACTCGGTCAAAATAGTAACTGAGCAACACAGAAAACTTCAAATATGTTTTTGGTGACATGGGATTGCCAAGGACCCAAGATGCTCCTACATCATAAAGAAGTAGAAACCACTGGATTAGGTTGAGGGTTATTCCTTGTACGATAGGTGCGAGCTATAGAATCTTGATCATTTAAAGACTCTAAAGACTCTATAGGTTTACCTTTGATAGTAATGAAAGGAAAACCTTTGATAGTCAACAAGGGTTGTAGATAAATTATATTTGTTATCTCAACACTACAAATAGATTCACAAGGAAGCAAAGAAGACCTCCTAGGAGGAGATTGTTAGAATAATTGAGAGGGGGGTGAATCAGTTATCCTCAGTCCCAAATATAAAATGTATAACTTTAAAAACAAATTCAGCTAATTCTGCATCTCGGTAAACATAAATTAAAATACTATCTGTGTAATTACCGATTATCAGTTAATTGCTCATAGTAATTACCGATCGAATCAAATATGCAACATGTAAAGTAAGATATCAAAAAAATCACCACATAAACACATAATACAAGAGATTTAACATGGAAACCCTACAAAGGGAAAAACCACCTAAGATCGATAACCCAAAATATTTTCACTCTTCTGGAATGAGCTTGATGAAGAGCCAATCTTGTTAAAGGTTACAAAACACCCTATAAGGCATGACCTTGTTAGAGGATTTATCACTAATAGTTATCATCCAACTAGCATTCACTATGGTGTTGATAGTTGAACAATGTATATTCTATGAATGTCATATAAGACTTTCAAGTCCACTTGGTTAAGAGATTTCTTTGTTTACAATGGTTAAACTGTAACAATAGTTGATCTAATTACAATACAACTTAATTTTCAAATGTTTGAATCTAATTTGAGTCCATACAAATCCTCTAATCAATATATCTATTTAGTTCTTCAACATTCAATAACTTATTGTCACTCAGTATAAGCTCATTGATGCTTGGTTAACTCTGCAGTTCGATTCTTCTTCAACTAGTCTAATCAGGCATGCATGAAGCTCTATTCACACAATATCTTTGTAGTCTCCTTCCTCTGGCATCTCATCCACACTGAAATCACTATCTCTTGAATAGACATGTAAATCGGTTTCTTTTCATCCATTAGATTTTTCCTCTTTATCTCCTTCACTGATTTTATCGCTTAGACCTTCCTCAGTAGTTGTGTCAATAACTCATTTTATTTCCATCCTTTAGATCTTCATTGCATTTTGTTAGCCATAGATCTTAGTAACAAACTTTATCTTCCACCTTGAAATCATACACTTTACAACTCATTAATTTTTATTGGCTAAACTAATCATTTAGTTCTTTTGTCCATTATCAGTTAATACAAAAATGAGTCGGTGAATACAAGCTCAATTATAATTGTGCTCATCAGTATACACTACACTGGCTCGGTGTACATTGGAATGCTTCATTAACCGACCACACTATATTGTAGTACTTTGCTTCCTTCTTCATAACTGATTAATGCAACATAATCAAGTCAACAACATGAAGTTATAGACTCATTAATAAGTTACCCACAATATTCCTTATCCTCATCTATCATAAACATCTTCCTCAATGTAGATATCTTAGTTCCTTATCTTTTCCCTCCACTGTACAGATGAAGATATTTGTAACTATCTGTTAGAAATAGGGAATATTGAGAGGGGGGGTGAATCAGTATTCTACAAAATTTTACTTTTGTCTAATTATGGATATAACAGATTATCTTAATGCATGCATAATATAGTAAACTAAAGAACATGCATAGCAGTAAAACAAATGAACTCATAACACATTATTTTTTCTCGAGGAAACCCTGGCCAAGGGAAAACCCCGGTGGGGATGGTACCCACAAAGATCCACTAATCAAAAGTATCCTGTTAAGGATGTTGACCCTATTAGGAGCCTATTACATGCATATAGTGTCTTAGTCCTGATTAAGGGACTTTAGGCCTTGTTAGAAGCCTCAACCCTACTAAGAGTTGGTAGTACAAAATAAGATTACTAGATGAGCCCACTTCCCAAACAAGTAATGTACAATATTTATTGATTACAATATGTCAAGGTACATAGCCTTATGCTACTAGCACAACTTCACATCAATATCTCTTCACTTTGTTGTCACTTTCATATGCTACTATTTCCTATATCATTCATTACATCATTATAACATCTCTTTATACAAGTTATTAAGACTAATAACTCTTACAGTTGGCTTGACATAAAAATTATACAAACTATATCTTTACTCAAGGGTTAACATCTAGGATGTCATCCCTTTATATTTTTAAGATATTATTTTGATAAACAAAATAATTCCTCAACTCTTTACCAATTCCGTCCTGTCGGCTCAACACTATCTCGAGTAAAACTATCATAACTTCTTCCGTACATGTTGTACTAACTTGCACTCTTAGATGAGTCTTCTATAGTCATCATAGTATCTATGTTCAAGTGTGAAAGCATTGAACTTACTCCAATCATCATCGCTAATCAAAACTATCATCAGGTACAGTGGAACAAACATTGTCTCATACTTAAACAATTTTGCTTTGCACTTTATCATACTTGCTCTCTATCATGTGTGATCTTCATGTAGATCATATGTTGCAATAATGACAACATCTAAGTATCTAACTTAACCAAATTTCCAACAATCTCCCCTTTGTCATTGGTGGCAATATATGAGAAAATTGGCTAAGTCATAACACTTCAAAAAACTCAAAATTGTGGCCATAACAAAAATATGTATTCACTATCCTTATAACTCCATATATCTTATCTATATACTATAATCCCCCTTATAATATACATCCTTACCATATATATTAATTTTCTTCTATATATCTCTCCCCCTTTTACAACAATGAGAGAAAAAGAGGGTGCCAAAACTAAGTTCAATTAAAAATGTGCAGTATACCTTGATTCAATATTGTAGAGCTGGTAGGCTTGCAACACAATCTACAAAATTTATCTTGATGTTCTCTATCTCCTTCTCCCATGTCTTCTTGATGGATTCTACAACATTGAATAGTGCACACAATCCGTAAGATGCTATCTCACAGGCTTGAAGGTTTACAAAACTGAACTTCTGAAAAGATGTCTTTGATGAAAGACATTCCTCCAACTGTCCTTCAATAATGCTTAACTTAATTGAAATATGCTCTCTTAAAAGAGTGAATCTTTTCAATTTCCTATCATTGTCTTCATGTAGAATCCTTATTTCATCATTAATCATACAAATTTTCTTCTCAATGTCCAATATCTTCACATTGGGGCTAGCAAGAAGATTTAGCTTTGTTTGAATCTCTGCTTCTTTTTCCTTAATCTTCTAAATTTCTTCTGATATAAGGTTCTTAGATTTTGTACACTGAATGTACAAGGTTCTACCTCTGTCCAAGTTCCTTCTCAAGTCTTTTATACATATATCAAGACTATTGATATCATTCCTGATATTCTAACTTATGTCTAGAAGTAATTTGGCTTCATAGGCTACTTGTGCCTTCACTTTAGCTATATCAGATAAGTTGGTAAACTCATCATCAAATATATTCATAACTTTCTTTTCTCTTTCAAGTGGGTCTACCTCTACTATCTATATAGTCACAATGCTTTGCAACTTCTCTGTTAATTCCTTTAGTGATCCTTCAAGGATTTTTACCTTCTTATTCTTCCAAATTATCTTATTCAAAGATGTGATCAATTCCATCTGATCATCATCATTAACTTCTTTTCCCAATCTTTCAAATATAGATCCTATTTGAGATTTCTTAGCAGTCTCAGGTGTAAGATTGATTTCATCTTGACTGGGGGCTGCTACTTGCTTCTCTGTTTCCTTTCCTTCTTCAATCCTTGAATCTCTCTTCTCTTCTTCTCTAGCACTATCCTGCTCTTCAAAAGCCAAATTGTCAACAATGTTCTCAAGATTCTTCAAAGGGTTATCATCACTTTCTAAAGTGATCTTAGTTCCTTCCACATGCATTGACTCATCTTCAATTTTATAGCTAGTGGAGAGGGAATTCTCTGATGTTTTTCTTCCTTATCTTGGTTTGTTGGTCTTGTTGCACTAGATTGTCTTTCAACACTAGATGTCATCACTTTGACTATTGCTTATTCTATTTCTCTATTGATTTCTTCATAGTTTCCTCCCTTAATCTAAATGGTTCTTTTCTTTGTTCTCATATGGCTATTCAGATCTTTCATGATCTCCTTGAAATGTTCTTCATCTCTAACATCACATAATTTTCTTACAAGGTTTTCTCTTATTTTTTTGTCTTCTTTTGTTTCTCTTTTCTTTCTGTTCACTAACTTCTCATACAAATCATTAGGTATCTTGCCTTGAATTGTGTCAAACTTCTTATCAGACAGTATCATGTGTCTCATTACTTCATTTTCAAGGTTCAGTCTCTCTGAATAGTTGTAGAGGTCATAATACTTGTTCATTTTTTAAAAGTCTCCATCTTGTATGATCTATTCATTCACTTTTTCTATCTTTGGTTTCCATGTTTTCTTCTTCATTGGGGTCTGTTCATCATCTTTTATTACTACAATTTTCCTTTGTACTAGTGGCACTAAAGTTTTTTGCCTTTTGCCTAGTCTAGTAGCAATCTCTTTCACTCTTTTACTTGGTGTAGAAGAGGATGATCTAGTGGATTTTTTGACTTCTTGATCTTTCTTAGCTTCCTCCACTTTTACCTTAATCTAAATTCCTGCTAGCTACTCTACAACTGATGATAGAGGTGGAATAGACAAAACTTCCTTTTTTCCTATGTCTTTGATTGTTGCTGTTGTCTGCTTAGCTATAAAAAGTTCTTGTTTTGTCATCCCTGTGTCCTTCAATATTTTCTTTATTATACTTCCTACTCTCTTCTTGGACTATTTTTCTTCTAAGATAGACTTTGCAGAGTTGAAGTTTCCTCAAAAGTTCCAAATCTATCACTGTGAATGTCCAACTTGCTTTTAAGCAATCTGTTCACATACTCTGCTGCTTCAGTTTCAAAAATTTCATAGCCAAGAGGGTCTATGAATTCTACTCTAGGTTCTACTACTTTAATGAATGTAAAGTTAGTGTCAACCATGAAACATATCTCATTCTTATATTTTTCAACTAAAGATTATGGAATCCTTGATCTGCTTCTCATTAAATTTTGAAATGTTTTGATTACCAATACTGCACTCTCATTGACCTTGTCAATAAGATGTCCCATGTATACTTTTTTAATGCTTTCCATTGTACTTTTACCATCATTCCAATCATCCCCAATAGTGTAAGGGAATCTTCTCAGCAAATGGAAAAACATATAAGTAATCAATGATGAGAATCTAAACCAAGAGTTCTTAGTCTTCTTTATCTTCTCCAAGCTCTCAAACAACTGAATTCTCAAAATTTTACACATGTCAACTTGAACTTTGTCAACACACATTAACTAGGCTACATGTATCATTCCTACTACCATGTCATCATCTCTTGAGTTTTCACAAAACTTAGCTGTAAGGATCTTGCACAAATATCTAACATCATCCTGTTGTATCTTGCTAATCACTATACCTCTGACATTTTAAGATGATTTTGTGTTATCTATAACTATTTTTCTCATGTTCTTCTTATTCAAAGGTATGGCTCCAATTTTAGATAGACTAGTTACCTCATGAATTAGGTCAACTATGATTTCTATCACTCTGTCATCTAACCAAAACTTCCCATTGTAAATTCTACTCAAGATTATCCTAGTACATTCTTCATAATCAAATTCAAACTGTAGAGAATACGTTATGATCTCATTGTCTTTCAAGTGTTAAAACCCTAATTTCAATGACATATCTTGATTGTAAAGCTTTTCATATTCTTTTGTAAAGTCACTATCACTAAGAGTTTCAAGCTTGCATCCCAAATAACTTCTAACATTTTCTAAGTGAAGAACTCTGTCTGGTATGGATGATAAAGCTAACTTAGGGTCTTCCTCCAAGGGTTCTACGGGTTCCCTTTTGATCTTAGGTCTATTCTTATCACTTACATTATGAATCAATGAAGCATCCATGACTTCTGCAAATACTTCAACCAATTTATAGATTTGCTAAGTAAAATACCTCGATTCTATGATTTAGGGCTTGCATAGATTCGACACAAAAATCCTTCACCAAATCCTTGCAAAACTACTTTCAATCACTACTCTTTGATCTTCTTAGCACTTTTATTCACCTTAATGATCAAATAATATTGATCATAACCTTTTATCCTTTCAATCTCACATAAATCTGACATCACATTCAATTCCTTTGCCACTTCTTTCTGAAAAGTTGTTTCTACTTACCTGCAAAACTTAAAAATTCTTGAGATCTTGCATAACACAATATTATCTTATGCACTCTTAACCATAGCATCAATACATCATACACTACCTTGCATTAATAGTGCAAGACTCAATTCGTCCTATACTAACTTCTATACTATCCTAAGTTCCTATTCTACTATATTTTTTTTATGAATTAAGTACTTTGAGATGGGTTAGGTAGAGATTCATTCTTACCACTTGATACTTCACCTTTCTGATTACCTTCAGTGCTGAATATGTCTCCTTGATTCATGGCTTTAACAAACTTCTCTTCTTCTAAATTGCTATAGTATCCCTTTTGACTTTTACTTGCATTTTCATTTCTCCTTGCATGACTTCTAGGGTTAGGGTGAGGAATCCTATTATTCATTCTGCAAAATCATGCTATATGTCTAATCATGTTACATATCTGACAAATTATTCCATTGTTTCCATATCTTGGTCCTGACTGGTTGATTTGTGATCTGCAATTTCTGGCAATGTGTCTAATTTTGTTTCATCTATAACATACTACTCTATTTCTCCTGTTCATATCTTTAGTAGGTCTCTTATCTGCATGGTCAATATTTCTAAACATTCTACCACTATTATTATTCTCAACAAATTTAGATTTTCTACATTTAATAGCTTTATGTCCAAAACCATGACAATTATAACAATAACAATTAAGAGGTTTAAATTGCTTACTTATAAAATCTTTCTTCATATGACCAAAAGTATTACAAACAAAGCATCTACCTTTAAATTCTCTTTGCATACCTTTAGATGATTCCTCTTTCTTAGGTGGTTCTTCTTCTTTAGGTGTATCTTCAGATTTGTCAACTTCATCAGATTTCTTTTCATCTATGCTTTCAAATATTTTTAGATTTGGTTCCTTGCTTTCTTTATTTACTTTAGCTAAGTTAAATCCAAGACCAGTTTTATCATAGAATGGTTTTTGATAAGACATTTGTTCATCAATCTCTCACTAGTTGAATATAATATCTCAAGTTGTTGCTTAGATTGAGTTAGTTCACCTTTCACAATTATATTGTACTTCTCAAGTTCAGCATACTGCAATTTGGTTTTCTCAAGTTTAGATGTCATTTTACCAAGTTTAGATTTTAGATCTTCATTATCAAGCTTCAAGTTTTCATTCGCAGATTTTAGACTTGCTTCATTCTTGCTATTTCCATCTTTCAGACTTAACTTCAGATTTTCTACCTTCAATTCATGTTTAAGGATCTCATTTTCTTTTTCTAGATTGTCATCACAATCTTCAATTTGAATTGTAGATTCCTTTTCTAATTTTAGATCTTCCAACGTGTTTTCCAGTTTCTCAATGAGGTTCTTTGCATCATCATATTTTCCTTTCAGAGTATCTCTTTCTTCAGTAAGTAGTAAGCATATCAATCTATTCAAGAGCTTCTTCAAGATTCTTCTATAGCTAATCCATATCCATAGAGATCTTACTCGAGCTACTAGGATTTCCTTGAATGATTCTTTTCTGAGTAACTAAGCTCTGATACCAACTGTTAGAAATAGGGAATACTGAGAGGGGGGGGGGGGTAAGTCAATATTCTAAAAACTTTTAGTTTTGTCCAATTATGGATATAACAGATTATCTTAATGCATGCATAACATAGTAAACTAAAGAACATGCATAGTAGTAAAACAAATGAACTCATAACACATTATTTGTTCTTGAGGAAACCCTAGCCAAGGGAAAACCCTTGTGGGGATGGTACCCACAAAGATCCACTAATCAAAGTATATTGTTAAGGTTGTTGACCCTGTTAGGAGCCTATTACATGCATATAGTGTCTTAGTCCTGATTAAGGGACTTTAGGCCTTGTTAGAAGCCTCAACCCTGCTAAGAGTTGGTAGTACAAAATAGGATTACTAGATGAGCCCACTTCCAAAACAAGTAATGTACATTATTTACTAATTTCAATATGTCAAGGTACATAACCTTATGCTACTTTCACAACTTCACATCAATATCTCTTCACTTTGTTGTCACTTTCATATGCTACTATTTCCTATATCATTCATTACATCATTACATCTCTTTATACAAGTTATTAAGACTATTAACTCTTACAATCAGCTTGACATAAGCATTATACAAAATATATCTTTACTCAAGGGTTAACATCTAGGATTTTGTCCCTTAATATTGTTAAGACATTATTTTGATAAAGAAAATAATCCCTTAACTCTTTACCAATTTTTTCTTCATATTCCATCCTTTCGGCTTAACACTATCTCTAGTAAAACTATCATAACTTCTTCTGTACATGTCCTACTAACTTGCGCTCTTAGGTGAGTCTTTTATAGTCATCATAGTATCTATGTTCAAGTGCATAAGCATTGAAATTACTCCAATCATCATTTCTAATCAAAACTATCATCGGGTACACTGGAACAAACATTGTCTCATACTTAGACAATTTTGCTTTGCGCTCTATCATACTTGCTCTTTGTCATGTGTGATCTTCATGTAGATCATATGTTTCCATAATGACAACATCTAAGTATCTAACTCAGCCAAATTTCCAACACTATCTTGATAAGTAATGTCAAAACTAGTCAACATCGATGACAACATAACTACTGATTCAATTTTCTTACATAACCATTATATACTCAGTAATCTCTAATCACTTATGATTCATAAATCAAGTCCTCAATTAGTTTTAGTTCATCAATCTCTCCCTTTGGCATTGATCCTAACTCAAATAATATGAAATGTACCATACACATACCAAACATGTATTCTACAACTATGTGAACAAATGTTATAACTCGGTAAGCTCTCCCTAGCTTAATATGTTTAATCACTACATTACATAACAACATTATATGTGTAGACTTTCTTTTGAAGATTAGATCTCTCAGCAGCATATCTTCAATACTCTCACTGACTTCTTCAGTTTATTTCTCCTTTCAGGTCTCCCTTTGAACTTCTCTCCCTTAGATAGATGTTCCAATTGTGTTCTTCATATTGTTTATCTCTCCCTTTGACAACAATTCCAAAGAAGAAAAATAAAACATACATCTCTTCAGTAGCTAAGTAACTCTCTGTTGTCCATACATTATTTGCATCAAATGTATCTCTGTATACTGATATGCAAATTTTTGTTCTAACTCCTCAAATCTTCAACAACTTCAAACATAATCCAAAGAGTGAACTGTGTTGCATCAACATGAATGTTCTTCTGACAACATTAGGCCGATGCAACCTCCAAATTACATTAGTGACCGATAAATAGGGGATGGATCCCAAGTCTAGTCTTCAAGTATTCAAAAGTATCTTTCGGTAGAGGCTTGGTAAATATGTCAGCAAGTTGCTCTTTTGATGTAACATATTCTAGTTTTACTTGCTTCTCATGTACCTGTTCTCTTAAGTATTGATACTTAATAGAAATATACTTGGTCTTTGAATGCATTATAGTATTCTTTGAAATGTTTATTGCACTTGTGTTGTCACAATATATAATCACCAGCTCTGTGATTACCTATTTCATACCTTCCAACACTTGCTTGATATATGCAATATTTGAATAGTTTGTAGCAGCAGCAACATACTCTGCTTCGGCAATAGATTGAGAAATACACGATTGTTTCTTACTTATCCAAGTAAAAAGTCTTTCACCAAAGAAAAATGATCCTCTGGTTGTACTTTTTATGTCATCTATATTTCCAGCCCAGTCTGTGTCGGTGTAAACTCTTAGTTCAAACTTTCCTTCCTTAGGATACCATAATCCATAATCCTCTGATTTCTTAAGATATCTAAGGATTCTCTTTACTGCAACCATATGTGATTCCTTTCGACTTGCAGAAAATCTAGCAACTATTCCCACTGAATGTGCAAAGTCTGGCCTACTATGTACTATGTACATCAATTCACCAATTATGGATAGGTACAATGTCTGGTTTACCACTATGGATTCATCATCTTTAGTTAGTTTGCAGCCTGTGACCATCAGTGTTCCAACTAGTTTAGCATCTTCCATGCCAAATATTCTTAGTACTTCCTTTATATACTTTGATTATGTGATGAATATACCATCATTCTGTTGAATAACCTACAATCCTAGAAAGAACTTAATCTCTCCAAACATTGACATTTCAAATTCTTTTCTCATCTCATCAGCAAATGATTTACATACATTATCTTATCCTCCAAAAATAATACCATCCATAAATATTTCAGCAATAAAAATAGTATCATTAGTATTTCCTTTCATATACAATTTGTTCTTTTCACTTGTTCTAACAAAACCAATACTTAACAAATAAGTATGCAACCTTTCATACCATGCTCTTGGTGCTTCCTTTAGACCATATAAAGCTTTGTGTAATCTACACACCATGTCTTTCTTGTCTGAATCAACAAACCCTTCTAGTTGTTCTATGTAGACCTCCTCTTCTAGTATTCCATTCAGAAAAGCAAACTTAACGTCCATTTGATATACTTTAAATCTTTTATGTGTTGCATATGCAAGTAACATTCATACTCCTTTAAGTCTAGAAACAGGTGCAAAATTCTCACCATAATCTATACGTTCCTCCTGTGCATATCCCTTGCATACAAGTCTAGCTCTATTCCTTGTAACTTCTCCATTCTCATTTAGCTTGTTGTTGAAAATTCATTTAGTACTGATAACATTCTTATCTTTAGGCCTAGGTACCAAAGTCCATGTCCTGTTCATCTCTATTTGTTCTATCTCTTCATTCATTGCTTTTATCCATTCTTCATTCTCCAATGCAACTTTAACATTTTTCAGTTCAAATTCACAAACTAAACATGTACCTTGTCTCAACTTACTTCTTGTCATCATGTTAGCTTTCTTGTCTCCAATGATTCGGTTCTCAAGATGATGTCTTCTAACAAATCTTGCCAACACATGATTTCTTATTTCTTGTTCATCCTATTCAGGTTCATTTACTTGCTCAGTAGGTCCTTCCTAATTGTCAGTTTCTGTTTCCTATTCCTCAGTGTTCTCTTCTTGGTTCTTTGTAGGTTGTGCTTGTGGTGTCGGTAGGGGCTCTAGATGATCAATGTAAGTGAATCTACTATAATCTTCTAGCTCTTTATTGCTTTCTTCACTATTCTTAGTATCAAACTAATCAACCCTGACATTAGTACTTTCAATCATTTTGTTAGCCACTTTATTCAGACACTTATATGCTTTTATTTTAGTAGAATATCCAAGAAATATTCCTTCAGGTGAACCCACAATAGTGGGTTACACTTTTTGGCTTGAACGGACACTGAACACTAGAGTCTTTTAAAATTTTCTATCTAGATTCTAGATATATTTTTTTAATTTTTTTTTAATTGATTTTAATAATTTTTTCTTTCTCCCACAAAAATTGGTATGTTGCTGAAAACGTCATTTTCAAAGAGTTACATTATTTTCATAGAGAATAACTTTTTTTCTAAAATAGATATCAATGTTCTTCTTTTGAATTTAGTTTTGTAACATTCATATGGAGGGCATGCAAATGATCTAACAACATTATGATGATTATTTCATATTTTATTAACATTTGAAGTTGACTAAAGTGTAATTTTGACATACCTTGACTACATAGCTTATAATTTGTCTTGTATTTGTCCAATTTTATTTTTATTTTTTTTAATAGAAAGAGAACTTCAATACCTAGGGCATAGACATTTTTTAGAATTTTTTTTCTCTCATTTATTATTTTTCCATAAGTGTCAAACATAGACGTAGACATACAGTGAAATATCTATATTTAGTAAAACTAAAAATACAAAGTCATAATAAACTTAATATATATTTACATTATAACCATTGGAAAGATTTTTCTTAGTAGCACCTTACTACATAGATAGGTTTGACAAATGAATGTATTTGATCTACCAAAAGATAAAGTCAAAGTGATTTTTTGTCAGCATTTTAATAGGCCCAAAGGAGACTCCGTTGTAGTTATGAATGAGGAGTATAGATGTTATATCAATGTTTTTCTTATCTAAGAGGCTTTGAGCTAACCATTTGTAAATAATTCCTTCAAATAGAACCTCTAAATTCTTAAATCATCATATTTTATTAAAAATGTGTTATTTCAGCAAAATAAGCATGTTTAAAAAAGTGTAACCCACTATTTTGGGGTCACCCTTTCATCACCTTTAGATTCAAACTTTCCATTTCTTTCATCTTTCAGAATAAAGCATTTGCTACCAAAAATTCTAAACAAACTTATAGTCGATTTGTGACCAAACCATAACTCATAGGGTGTCTTATTTTTGTCCTTCTTCAGTTGTACTCGGTTGAGAACATATACAGCTATGCTAACTACTTCTCTCTAGTATGTTTGAGCTACACTCTTTTCTATCATCAATATCTTTGCACAATCTACAATAGATCTATTCCTTCTTTCAGCAATACCATTCTATTATGGTGTCCTCGGTGCATAAACCTGTCTTTTTATTCTATGCTCATTACAATAATTAGTAAATTCATCAAAAATAAATTCACCACTTTTGTCAGATCTCAAGTATTTATGTTCCTTACCATTTTCTTTCTCTACTTTTTCCTTGTACCACTTAAACATCTTAAATGCTTCTGATTTCTCCTTTAAGAACATAACATTCATTAATCTAGTATAATCATCAACAAACATAATTAAATATCTATCTCCATAATAGCTCAGTGTTCTCATGGGACCACATAGGTCGGTGTGAACTAGCTCCAAAATTCTCTTTATTGAATAATATTTTCTCTTAAAACTAGATTTTGTCATTTTACCCTTTTAACATCCATGACACATAACATGATCAGGCTTTGCTAGGCTAGGCAAACCTATAACCTTTTTCTTTCTACTGATTTTAATCATGTTATCAAAATTCACATGACATAACATTTTATGCCACAACCACACATCCTCATTTTTCATCATTAAACAAGAAGACTATGCATTATCAAGATAAAATAAAGTACCTTTTGATTGTGCTCTTGTTCCAACAAGTTTTCCTTCATCATCAAATATTTTTACCTTTTTTCTCTCAAAAGCTACTAGGTGACCTGAATTGTTAAGTTGTGCCAAACTTAGCAGATTGTAGTTTAGTCCTTCTACCCAATAAGCATTATCACATCTTATTCTATCATTTATCAATAAAGTTCCTTTTCCTCTAACCATACAAGGTGTATCATTACCCATTTTTATAGATCCTCCATTATATTGCTCAAGATGATTAAACTTTTCTACATCACCAGTCATATGATGTGTATAGCCACTATCTATAATCCATGTATCATTCTTATTAACCTTAGAAATAAGTGTTGTCTCTACATACCTTTCTTCTTCCTCATAATCATCCTTCATTGCAACAAATACTACCTCCACATATTCATCGGTGTCGGTCTCAGCGTCATCTTCCTCAACAATGTAACACACCTTCTTACCTTTATCATTGTTGTCTCAGTTATCCATGTTATAATGTTGGTAACTTCTATTACTTCTTCTCCCATAGCTTCCTTCACCAGATCGATCTTTGTTTCTATCATCATCTTTCATGTTTGGAAATCTAGCAGCAATATGACCAACTTCTTTACGGTTAAAATAGGCTAAAGGTAACTTACCCTTATATCTATCTTTACCTTTAGGTAATCTTCTAGCCATAAGGGCTTCAAGCTCATCAAGATCATCATTAGTATTACTGTCATTATCATCTCTATTGCTTCTACTACTAGACTTACTGATCTTCAGAGAAGAAATAAAAGAAAATTCAACAGATGGTACAACACTATTATCAAAATTGTTCAGCTCAAAAGTTGTTAGTTTACCAATCAAATTGTCAAGAGTAAGAGTACTGCCAGGTGTAGACCTCATTTCATGTATAGTAGAAATTATAATTGCATAAATAGGCAATAAGGTTCTCAAGATTCTACTTACCACTATATCTTCTTCAATAACTCCACTGAATCCTCTGATAGCATTAACTACCTCCTTTATTCAGTTTGTATATTGCACAATGTTCTCTCCCTCTTTCATTTTCATATCATCGAATCTTCCTCTTAAACTTTTTGCTCCGGCTCTTTTCACATTTTCATCACCACTATAGACTTGAGAAAGTTTATCCCAGATTTCCTTAGAAGTAATGCAATCCTTAACATCTTCAAATTCGGCATTAGTAAGAGCAGCAACAATCTCCATCATAGTAATATTATGCTCATGTCTATCTCTTAATTGATCAAGAGTCAAAGGTCCTGTAGCCAGTACTAAGTAGCCATTATCTAATAGAGTGAAGGAAAAATTCCCAATACTAGATATATGCAGTCTGATTCGGCTTTGCCATATTGTAAAGTTGTCCTTGTTCAGCTTCGGGCACTTCCCTCTTATACATTTTGTGATCTTTATGCTAAAGTCCTTAAAACTCTATTCCAAGAAACCAATATGCTCTGATACCAATTGTTAGAATAACTGAGAGGGGGGTGAATCAATTATCATTAGTCCTAAATACAAAATGTATAACTTTAAAAACAAATTCAACTAATTCTGCAGCTTGGTAAACATAAATTATAATATTGTCTATGTAATTACCAATTATCAGTTAATTGCTCATAGTAATTACTGACTGAATCAAATATGCAACATGTAAAGTATGATATCAAAACAATCACCACATAAACATATAACACAAGAGATTTAATGTGGAAACTATGCAAAGGGAAAAACCACCTGGGACCGGTAACCCAAAATATTTTCACTCTTCTAGAGTGAGCTTGGTGAAGAGACAACCCTATTAAAGGTTACAAATTAACACACTATAAGGTGTGACCTTGTTAGAGGATTTATCACTAACAGTTATCATCCAACCAACATTCACTATGGGGTTGACAAGATAACAATGTACATTCTATGAATGTCATATAAGATTTTCAAGTCTACTCAATTAAGAGATTTCTCTGTTTACAATGGTTAAACTGTAACAATAGCTGATTACAATACAACTTGATTTGTAGATGTTCAAATCTAATTTAAGTCCATAAAAATCCTCTGATCAATATATATATATATATATATATATATATATTTAGTTCTTCAATATTCAATAACTTACTGTCACTCGATATAAGCTCATTGATGCTCAGTTAACTCTATAGTTTGGTTCTTCTTCAACCAGTCTAATCAGGCATGTATGAAGCTCTGTTCACATGATATCTCTACAATCTCCTTCCTCCGGCATCTCATCCACACTAAAATCACTATCTCTTAAATAGACATGTAAACCATTTTCTTTTCATTCATTAGATTTTGCTACTTTATCTCCTTCATAGATTTTGCCGCTTAGACCATTCTCGGTAGTTGTGTCAATAACTCATTTTGTTTCCATCCTTTAGATCTTCATTGAATTTTCTTAGCTATAGATTCCAGTAACAAACTTTATCTTCCACCTTGAAATTATACACTTTATAGCTCATTAATTTCTATCGGCTAAACTAATCATTTAGTTATTTTGTCCATTCTTAGTTAATATAGAAATGTGTTGGTGAATACAAGTTTGGTTATAACTGTGCTCATCGGTATACACTATACTAGCTCAGTGTACACTAGAATGCTTCATTAACTGACCACATTTTATTGTAGTACTTTGCTTCCTTCTTCATAACTAATTAATGTGACATAATCAAGTCAACAACATGAAGTCATAGACTCATCAATAAGTTACCCACATTATTCCTTATCCTCATCTGTCATATCCATCTTCCTCAATGTAGATATCTCGGTTCCTTATCTTTTCTCTCTACTTTACATATGTTGTAGATGTTTGTAACTATCATGATAAGTACTGTCAAAACTAGTTGACATCAATGACAACATAACTACCGATTCAATTATCTTACATAACCATTTAGTGCTCAGTAATCTATAATCACTTATGATTCATCAATCAAGTCCTCAATCAGTTGTAGTTCATCAGAGATGAGGTAGGATCTTGATTCTCCATAAGATCATCACTAAGAGGAAGAGCATTAAGGGAATTCATATCATTCTCCGCAAATGCCTCATCACTAGCAGGAATCCCAAATGGAGGTAAAGCATCTATAATGTCGTCTTCTTTCACTAAAATGTTTGCATAAGGAGAGTATGTTTTAGAAAAAGAGTCACCATCATGTATGAATATGTCATCCATTAATAAATCACCCTCTTGTATCAAATCTTCTTCATGAGGAGGGGATAAATCAATATTTTTGTCCAAGGGATCATCCACAATGGTTTCATGAAAAAGAGAATAATCAACATCCAAATCCAAAGGTTCATCCCAAATAGGAGGATTATCATCCCTACCAATAAAACATATTGTAGGAGCGTTATAAATCACTAAAGTTTGATCCCTAGAGGGGAAATAAGGTAAATTATATATTCTAAAGTAGGCTCATTAGGAGAAGAATTAGCATCAATCCCCAACTCATCTTCATAAAGAGAAATATAATGGAGAGATAGATTAAAGCCATCTTCTTGCTCTAATATATCCTTACAAGGTAATACAAGAGAGGACTAAGAAACATCACACGCACTAAATAATGTCTTTCTAGGTGTAACACAATGCAATGGTAAGGTAAGAGGAAGATGTTGTGTAATCCAAAAAGTTATAGAAGAATGTTTGGAAAATACTTGAAACAACTTGTGCAACATGATAAAAAATAAAGAAATGCATAGAAAATAGATCTAGATATATCCAAATACATTCAAATGAAATTTATAAGCATGAAAAGGAAATGGAACACCACAAATACAATAGGGCATCTAATTTCACAAAAGATAGGGGGTAAGCTTGTCGGGTTCACCAAAATGTATAATGAAGGTGAACACAGAAGATAGTACAAAGGGAAATCTAACACCAAAAAGAAAGAGTTGTCATAAAATGGGTTCACCAAAATGTATAGTGAAGGTGAACACACAAGATAATGCAAAGAGAAATCTAACACCAAAAAGAAAGAGTTATCGTAAAACGGGTTCACAAAAATGTATGGTGAAGGTGAACACACACGCTAATACAAAGAGAAATCTAACATGAAAAAGAAAGAGTTGTCGTAAAATAGGTTCACCAAAATGTATGGTGGAAAATATGGATGGGGCCTAGAACAATGGGGGTTTGCACATAAAAGAGACCCTAAGCCAATATTTAACACATACATGAAATTCTAATGATAGGGAAAGTAAATCTAGAAGACTAATGTTGAAATGAAGAAATAAAAAGTATTTAGCTCTGAAAAAGAATCTGTTGAAAACCCTGTCAAATGGTCTCAGAAACTATTGATTTTCAAGTTTATAAAATGAAACTGTGAGATCTACAAAACCCTAATTTTTTTTTTTTTTGAGGAAGGTTGACCTTGACCCCAAAATATCAACCTTGACCTATGCTGCTCTGATAGAAATTTTATTTGCGGATCCTGAAAGTTTGTCGAAAAGGGTATCAAGATCTGCATTGTAATTTGTTGTTTTGCACCTATTCCTAGAAGAAAAATAGTTTTGTTTGTTGGGGGGAGGGGTTTTCCTTGGTCAAACCCCAATTTAGGAATTAACCTTGAAATTGAATTGAAATTATAGTAATAAGCAAAGTAAATGGAACGATTCACCTTGCTTATGTTGAAACCCTTATGGAGGATTCGAATCCTTGAATCCACACATATGCATGATCCAAATGAATGTAGAATTGAATGCAAGATGTCTCAAATCAATTTTCTTTAGATCTTCAACACCAATCTTGAATGGATCTTGGAATAGGAAGAGACTTGAATGATATGGATAGAGAAATCTTCAACAAGAGGGCTCCATAGAGATTGAATCCTTCAATGGCTACCGATGGATCTCCTTGATGAATTGGATCTCAAATGCTTCAATGCTTGAAGATGGATGAATACTTGAATGATTTGTTTCTCCTTCTTTCTTGCATCTTGATTTCTTGATCTTGTGTTGTGATAGAAAACTTGATACTTGATGGAGAAAATGAGAGGAGAAGGCTTCCTTTTATAGTGATCTAGGGCACAAACTTCTAGAGAGTCTAACATAGGGGAAATAAATTTCAATTAAGCCTATACCCCTAGAAATGGACCTAAATTAAATATAATTTAAGAGTTTACCATTTTGAAGCCTGAAACAGCCGACCCAGAAGTAGGAAATAAATCTTTCTGAAACCCAACATCCAAAAACTTTGGGATTTTGAAATTTGAACCCTGGAACCCAAAAAGGTTGACCTTGACCCAAAAGTCACGAATCTCATAATTTCAGATCAAGATGCCAAAAATAGGCAGGAAAGAAGTAGAAAATGGGGTAGAACAGGGGAAAAAACTAGATCCACATCAAAGACTCATTGAAGGCGTTTGACATGACCCCAAACCACTTACTCGAAGGGCTAAACCAGTCCTAAATGGAAGTGCTTCGATTTTCTGACGCTATAGACAATAATGATGAGAATCAATTTTTTAATATTCACCACCACACAAAATTTGCAATTACTATTAAAAGAAAATGAAAATTGGTTTATTGATAGTACATTTAAAAAAATACCAAGTATTTTTCAGTAGTTGTACACAATTCATGGCTTGAAAAATGATATAATGTTTCCACTCATCTATATTCTTATGACCAACAAAACAAGATCCACTTATACACAAGTATTTCTAAAATTAAAACAACTGCAACTTGATCTAAACCCAAAAACTATACTTATTGATTTTGAATTAGGTTTCAAGGGAGCTATTTCTAAAAAAATTCTAAATGTCACTATTCAGAGATTATTTTTCCATTTCTCTTAGTGCTTGTGGAGGAAAGTTCAAGAAGGTCTACAAACACATTACAGTGTCAATCAAGTATTTTTATTTGAGATCAAAAAACTTGTTGCATTAGCTTTTGTGCCTCGGATATATGTAATCAATGCATTTGAAACACTTCTACAATCTCCTTATTATATAGAACATGAGGAGACTTTGCAATCCATAATTGATAATTTTGAAGACATGTGGATTGGAACACTAACTAGAAGAGGCAACAAACAATCACCCAAGTTTCCAATCACAATGTGGAACTTTTATTCTGTTATTATGTCCTGTAATCAGTAATATTTAGTGTTAACCGAGCTAAAGCCTTTGAAGTGTTAACTGAGTGCAACTATGTTTACTGAGTTGTGGTAGGTAAAGTATTTAATGTGGAAGTTTGAGTGGGAAAAGATATTTTTGGTATAAATATGCGATGAAGTTAGTCATTTCATCACACATCGATCACCAGAAGAACCAAAGCAACTTGAGCAATTTGAGAAAATGATTTCTAGAGTGTTTAATTGAGATTTATGGAGATCTTGAGAAAGTTTATCACTACTTCAAGTAAGTTCCTCAGCCATCAAGCTATTTTACTGAAATATTTGTGAAGCCCTAAATTTGATAAATCATGGCATCTTCATCTAAGGTTATGAAATCGAAGTTTGAGTGTGATAAGAAGGTCACATTGATTAAATCTACAACTTATGATGAACCCAAATACAAGTTGCACCCTGAAATAGGTTCACAGATTGATCAAGTGGGTGCATTTTCTAGTATACCACCTAAATTTTTGTTGGTGCAAGACATACGTGCATACATCCATTGTAAAATCAATGAAATAAGAGATTTTGAGCTTCAATCCACTTACCAAGAGCTGAGTGAGAATGGAAAGCTCAAGGATGAGCACAAACAACTCAAGGTGAAGGGATTTATGAATGTCCTATATTTCCTAAGAGAATTCAAAATAGAATGGATTAAGTTTGTTCTTAGCCGAGTGCATGAATGCAAAATATGGCTAGATGAACCAGTTAAATTATCCAAGGACATTATTCATGGAGTTTCTGGTTACCCTACTACCGATAAAGCTATGGCCATAAGGAATGCACCAAGGGCAGAAACTGAGAATCTCACAGGAGTTGAATGGGATGGAAGAGGAATGAGAGCTAATACTGTTAGCTTGTGGTGACTAATCAAAAGTACTATCCAGGAAAGTACTATACACTTTTCCTCCTGACCTCATTGATATATTTTCAGTTATTTTTTAGGCTGACATATTTTTAGTTATTTTTGGACCGACATATTTGTAACTCATTCTAACCCTAAAGTGACAAAATATTGTATAATATGGCTTAGGGTTAGGGATTTCATTATGTATGATTTTAGTACTTGTGGTAGAATTAAGCTATAAGGGATTACAGATTGTAATTAGGTTGAAAACACTGGATAACAATAATATTGGACTCGCTATTGGTGGATGTAGCCTAGGGATTGGGTGAACCACATTAAATTTTTGTGTATTGTGTTCTCTTCTATGTGGTTTATTATTTTTTTGATATTGGTTATATTTGCACATAATTGTTATTTTTGCCTTGTTAATCCTAACAAGTGGTATCAAACCAAGGTTAGTTATCCTCTACAGGAAGATCTCAAGGTTTAGTGGGAGTCTCATGGTTGAGTGGGAGCAATGGAAGATGATGGTAGGCTAAAGGTTGAAAAGTTTGATGGGAAAAACTTTCAGTTATAGAAAATGCAAATGGAGGACTATCTCTATCAGAAAGATCTATGGCGGCTGTTGGAAGGAAAAGCCAAGAAATCGGCAAGAATTTCTAATGAGGACTAGATTATTCTTGATAGAAAGACCCTTGGTAGTATTCAATTATGCCTAGCACAATCGGTGGCATCCAATATTACACAAGCAACGACAACTGAAGATTTGATGAAAACCCTAGTGAAGTTGTATGAAAAGCCCTCCACTTCAAATAAGGTATTTCTCATGAAGCATTTGTTTAATATGAAAATGGTGGAAGGTGGGTCATTTGATGATCATTTAAATGAGTTTGATATAGTTACCAGTTAATTAACTTCTATCAATATTATTTTTGATGAAGAAGTCAGGGCTCTCTTGATTTTGTGTTCTTTGCCTGAAAGCTGGAATGGCTTGGTAATGGTTGTTAGTAATTCTATTTCTGGTTCTAATACCCTAAAATATGATGATGTTATTGGTGTTATTTTGAGTGAGGAAATTCATAGGAAAAGCTCAGGTGGATCCACATCAGGTAGTGTCTTAAACGCAAAAGCAGAGGTAGAACCAATGAGAGAGAAAATAACTCTAGAAATCATGGGAAATTAAGAGGAAAATCAAAGGGAAAGAGATCCAAATCCAAAGTACCAAACAATTTCTAGTACTGTGGAAAACCAAGTCATAAGAAGAAATATTGTTGGTCTCAAAAGAATAAAGGAGACAAACAAGAAGGTAACAAGGAGGCAAATGTGGTAAGTAATAACCCAAAGAGGATGCCTTGATTCTTTCTTTAGAAAGTATTGGTGATTCATGGGTTTTAGATTTTGGGGCTTCATTTCATGCCACACCCCATAGAGGTTACTTTCTTGATTATGTCCAAGAGGATTTTGGGCAAGTTTATTCGAGTGATAATGAACCCTGTCAGATTGTTGGAAAGGGAAAAATGAAGATTAAGTTGCAGAATGGGAACCATTGGCTACTACAAGAGGTAAGACATGTTCCAAGGCTGAGTAGGAATTTAATTTTAGTAGGGCAATTGGGTGATGAGGGTTGCACAGTTACTTTTAATGATAGAAACTGGAAGGTTTCAAAAGGTTCCTTAGTAGTAGAAAAAGGTGTGAAAGTAGGCACCTTATATCTTTGTACAGGTCATATTGTTCCTTCTACTTTAATTATTTTAGAAGATAATGAATGTTCAGGAATAGTGGTTGTAGTTGAGCAGGAAGAACATCAAACTGTTGTTATAGATTCTGACACAGCATTGTGGCACAATAGACTTAGGCACATAAGTGAAAAAGGTATGAAATTACTTCATTCAAAGAAATTTTTACCTAGTCTGAAATGTGTCAATATGGACTTCTGTGAAAGTTGTGTTTATGGAAAACAAAAGAGAGTTAGTTTTGTAAAGAGTGGGAAGGAAAAGAAAAATGAGAGACTAGAGCTTGTGCATACAAATGTATGGGGACCAGTCCAGGTATCTTCCCTTGGTGGCTCTCTATATTATGTTACATTTATAGAAGACGCAACAAGAAAAGTATGGATTTATTTCCTTAGAAAGAAATCTAATGTATTTCAAACTTTTAAGAAATGGAAATGCTTGGTTGAGAATGAGACTAGTAAAACGTTAAAATGTCTCAGATTTGATAATGGTGGTGAGTATTGCAGCACATAATTTGAAGATTATTGTTCCTCCAATGGTATTCATAGGCAAAAAATTATACCAAGGACTCCACAAGAAAACAGAGTGGCTGAATGCATGAATAGGACAATAATGGAGCGTGCAAGGAGTATGAGGTCGCATGCTAGGCTGCCCTTAAACATGTGAGAAAAGGCTATAAACACTATTGTCTATTTAATTAATAGAGGCCCCTCTACTCCTTTGGACTGTGGTATTCCAGAGGAAGCATGGAGTAGTAAGAAGGTGAGTTATTCTTTTCTCAAAACTTTTGGTTGTGAAGATTTTGCACTTATAGATTTTGAAAATAGAACCAAGCTAGAAGCCAAGTCAAAGAAATGAGTATTTGTTGGATATGGCATTGATGAATTTGATTATAGGCTTTGGGATTTTGAAAATCATAAAATTGTAAGAAGCAAGAATGTCATATTCAATGAGAAAGTGTTGTACAAAGATCTGTTGCAGCAGCATGAGAAGAAAGAAAATGATTATGTAGTACTAGATGATACTACAAAAGATGATATTCTAGTAGTTCCTTATGCTCTGCAACAATAGCAACAACAAATACCACACACCCCAGTGAATGTTAGATGGTCAACAAGGCTAAGTAGACCTCTAGAAAGATTTTCTCCATCTTTGTATTCTATTTTGTTAACAGATGCTGGTGAACCTAAATGTTATAATGAAGCTATGCAAGTGGATACAAAGATTTAATGGGAGTTTGCAATGACAGAGGAAATCAAACTCCTTGCTGAAAAATCAAACTTGGGATTTATGCAAGTTACCTGGAGGTAAAAGGGCTTTACAGAATAAATGGGTTTATAGGCTGAAAGAAGAGGATGAAGGTAAGAAAAGATTTAAAGCCAAGTTAGTTGTAAAAGGATTTGTACAAAAAAAGGGAATTGATTTTGATGAGATATTTTCTCCAGGTGTTAAAATGACTTCTATTCATACTATTTTAAGTATTGTGGCTGCTGAAGATTTGCATTTAGAGCAGCTTGGTGTTAAAACAACTTTTCTTCATGGTGATTTGGATGAAGAAATGTATATGGTACAACCACAAGGATTTGAGGTCAAGGGTAAGGAGAATTTGGTGTGCAGATTGTAGAAAAGTTTATATGGATTGAAGCAAGCACCTCGACAATGGTACATTAAATTTGACACTTTTATGAATTAGCATGGATACACTCGGTGTCATTCTGACCATTATGTTTATCTTAAGAGGTTGGATGATCTGACAGCTACATTATTTTATGTTTATATGTTGATGATATGTTTGTAGCTGGGTCTAACATGGATCACATTAAGGGGTTGAAATAACAGTTAGCACATTCATTTTCTATGAAGGATTTGGGGGTAGCAAAAAAATCCTTAGTATGAAAATTTGTAGAGCTAGGAAAAATAAGAAGCTGACTTTATCTTAGGCTGATTATATTGAGAAGGTGTTGTAACATTTCTCTATGGAGAATGCCAAAGCTGTCAGCACACCTTTGCCTGGTCATTTGAAATTGACTAAGGATATGTGTCCAAAGACACCAGAAGAAGAGACTAAAATGTATAAGGTACCTTATGCTTCAACTATAGGGAGCTTAATGTATGCTATGGTATGTACTAGGATAGATATTGCACATGTAGTGGGAGTTGTTAGCCAATATATGAGTCACCCTAGTATTAAGCATTGGAATGTAGTCAAATGGATTCTCAGATATTTGAGAGGTACATCCAATAAGTGTTTACACTTTGGTGGTTCTACTACCACTGTACAAGACTATGTTGACTCAAATTTGGCAAGAGATATAGATAGCAGGTGGAGTACTATAGGTTATGTATTTACTATTGGTGGAATAATCATGAGTTGGATTTATCGACTACAAAAGATGGTTGCTTTATCTACTACAGAGGTAGAGTATGTTGCTGCTATAGAGGTAGCCAAGGAGATGATATGGCTTCAATTCTTCATGGAAGAATTGGAACATCCACATATGGATAATTTTTTGCAAACACATAGCCAAAGTGCCATTCATCTTGTGAAGAATTCTACTTTGCACTCAAAGACAAAACACATATAGTTGTGGTACCATTTCATTCGATCAGTTTTGGATGATGGGAAGTTAAAGCTGGAAAAGATTCATACAGATGATAATCCAACAGATATGTTTACAAAGGTAGTAACAAGGGAGAAGTTGAACTCATGTTCAGCTTCAATTGGTCTTCTAGACTAATTAGAATAAAGGAATAGCTAAGTCCAGGGTGGTTCGATCTAGTGGGAGCCTCATATGGTAGCGGTATTGCTATAGGATCAGTCTCCAAGTGGGAGGTTTCTAGTGTGGATATTGATCAGTCACCAACTGGGAGATTGTTAGCTTGTGGTGACTGACCAGAAGTACTATCTAGGAAAGTACTGTACACTTTTCCTCTTGACCTCGCTAACATATTTTCAGTTATTTTTTAGGTTGACATATTTTTTAGTTATTTTTGGGCTGACATATTTGTAACTCATTCTAACCCTAAAGGGGAAAAATATTGTATAATATGGCTTAGGGTTGGGGATTTCATTATGTATGATTTTAGTACTTGCGGTGAAATTGAGTTGTAAGGGATTACAGATTGTAATCAGGTTGAAAACACTAGATAATAATAATATTGGACTCGCTATTGGTGGATGTAGCCTAGGGATTGGGTGAACCACGTTAAATCTTTGTGGATTGTGTTCTCTTCTGTGTGGTTTATTATTTTTTCTGATATTGGTTATATTTGCACATAATTGTTATTTCTACCTTGTTAATCCTAACAAATACAATCATTCATCTGGAAACATGGTTTGGAGCCTATGTTATTGTCTATAAGATATTTCAATTGAGCAGGCCAAACAATGTACCTTATGGAGCTATAGATATTTCTTATAAGATTGTTAAGAAGGGTCTTCAATTGGACCTTGTCAAACTACTACTGAAATGACTAGAGGAAATATGAGAACCATTTAGGTAGCAAAGAAAAACACATGTACGTTTGGTTCTCTACTAGCCTATATATTTTTCTACCTACAAAACTTATTTCCACATGTCAGTAATATTGATTGGGATGTCAACCAACCAATCATTATGAAAATAAGTGAGTTCATTCAAATTCTAGGTCATAATTTTGTTACTATTATGGATGATTGCTTTGGACAATTCAAGGATAGGGTGCATAAAATAAGCAGTATACCAGGTCAATAGGTAGAGAAACACAAAGAAGATATATGTTTCCTAGTGGACACTAGCACCACTTTAATCAAGCAGTTGAACTAAGGACTACTTGGTTACCCCTAATGGGCTATGAACTTGATATTGACCAAGCTTCTAGGTCAATAAAGGCACTATTGGTCGATCCCAAAGATCCAAAAGCTACTAGGTTTGGAACCTATGAGGCTAAGTTAAGAATAAAGATGGATCTAGTCATAGTGAAAGTAAGAAGAAAATCTAAAAGGATGATGGAAACACTGGCAAAATTTTTTGGAGATGATGAAGAAGAAGAAGAATTAGTAACTAATCTAGTTGAAGAAGCAACTGAGGAACTACTTTTAATCAGTAATAGTGAACATGAGGAGGATACCGAGTTAGATAAGGATATTCAAGTTACACTAGTAAAGGCCACAGGGAAGAGGAAACAAGCATAAACACCTACAAGAGCAAAGACAAGATCCTCAATAGCTTCTTCTCCACCCTTGAAGAAAGGAATTACAAAAATTACAAGACCAACTCCCACTAAAACATATCAAAAGAATAAAAGAGGTGCCCAAGTCACCACCAAACAACCTAAGAAGAGAAGGCTGATAAGAGCTAAAGATGATGTAAACTCTAAGGAAGAAGATGAACAAGGTAAATTTAAGATTGTTGTAAATAAAAGTTAGTCAGTAGATGAGTTAGCTAATAATATAAAGGAATTAGGGAGTCTAACTCACCCTAAGATGAGTCAGTATGTACATATGTCTACCAAGGATTGGGAGAAAATGGAAGAAACTATCATTCAAATGATGATCAAATTTAAGAGAGTACCTATTGAGTTTGCAAAATATGTTCCTAAGGAATTATATGAGAAATTATCATCAAAGTGGACATACACCTTGCATACAAAAAAGAAAATGGGGGAACACTCATTAATTTTGGCAATGCCTTCCTTATTTGTTATTGAGATTGAAGAGCTAATGAAGCAATATTCCAAACAATTTTTATAAGAGTAGAGAACTTGATATTTTGGCAGGTAACCTTGAGGTAGTTGATGAAAATAGAAAGCTTCTATAGACTACAATTTTGAAAGTTAGGACAGAAGCTAATCAACTTGCACTCGCTATCATTCCTGAGAAGAAGGATAAAAGAAAAAGGAAAATGAGTCCACTCGGATGGTGCTAACATAGCCACTAAGGACCTGATTCATATATCTGAGACCGAGATAGAAGATGATACTTATGCCATGGATTTCTACCCAGCTGAATATACAAAAGAGTATACATATGATGGTCCTGAGAGACTAGTAACAACTGATAAAGATGATGTCATGATTGAGGACATCACACATGGAGATCCTAATGAGGATGTAGATAATGATGAGGACATCACTAAAGCTGCAGATAAAACCAAAGAGAATCAACCTCGTGAGACAACAATAGTTGATATACCAGGTGATTTATCGAAGAGATTGCTACACATGGGGATCCTTTCTGAAGAGATTTCTACACATGGGGAACCTAAAGGCTCTATACTTGAGAAACAAAATGATACAACTGAAAGGCAAGGTACAAAAGAGAAGAAAGATACTAGTGAGCCTAAGAATAAAGAGGTTGAAAGAAAAGAAGATACAATAGACACCAAACTAGATGCCCAAGGACAAGACACCGAGACACCAGTCACTAGGTAGGATAAGAAAGAGAGTGTGTCTACTGAGAAAGACAAGACAAATTCGGATACCAAAGCTCTTGTACCATACAAAAAATCCCCCACACTTGAGAAAAACAAAAAGAAGAAACATGGTAAGGGTCTTGTCACACTAGATGAAACTATAGAAATTCTTGAATGTGATCCTAGGACTCTAGACCCTAAAGCCTTAAGAAGGTATGGTGAATTGTGCACAAGGAAGGTTGCACAGGTGAAGTTAAGGCAAGAAAGTAAAAACAAACAGGTCTTAGAGGAAGTTAGACACGCCTTGATGCAAGTAGTCCTCAATACTAATGTTGATGAGGCAACTCCCATCATTGCTCAACTTCCCACTCTAACCGACTACATCAATGTTCGTAATGTAGATGCAGAAAAGAGAATGGAAGAAAGGGAAAAGGCCAAAATTCAATTAAATCTTGTAGAGAAAATAAGCTAGGAAGTGAAAATCAATAAGGCCAAGCTATCAGAAGTAATCACCAAGATTAACACCATTATTCAGTAGGTAATTATAATTTTGTATAAGTTATGCATAGTAGACCACTTCACTACTGAGCTTAGTCAAAAGATAAAGAAGCTTGATGAAGAAATAAAGGTTAGTGCAAATAATTCTTTAACCAAACTTAATGCATTTCATAAGCATTACACTAAAGTTCAATAACTCTAGTGGTTAAGAATTGAATTGAGGAAGCAAGAGGTTACAATCATAGAGCAAGTAACCGAGCTTCAGGCTAAATTGCTTCCTCATCTCAAGATAATGGAGAGACATGTGAATAAGGAAATCCTATGTCACCAGAAACATGTTTGTGTTTTTCCTGTGTTGCTCGGTTCCTTCTTTGACTGAGTTGGTTCGGTGTTTCTCAGTTTCCTTTGTTTACCAAGGTTGATCAGTTATCTCTCTAGCGCTCAGTGAATTTCCCTAGTGCTTGGTGATGCTTGTCTGGTTCTTGGTTACCCTTGATTATCGAGTTGTTTGTTTTAGTTTCTTGTTGAGGCTGATATGTGCAATTAATTGTGGTCATGGATTTAATGTTGGTATCTATCATTGGGAAGTGTGTGGACCTAGATCTGGTCTTTCCTTCCGTTGATAGTGGATCTGAAGGTCGACTTGTTCGGTAGCCTCTTGTATATAATGTAATCTTTGGTTTTAGTTTTAGGACATCATAGATAGATGCTAGGAGATAGAAGATTGTTTTAGATCCTCGCATGTTGGAGGACTTCTATACTTGAACTGTAATATCTGGCCTAAATCAGGAAGGCCTTATAGCCCGATATGTATGAATCAATTGGAATAAATATATGAAGGATATATGTATTCTCTCTCTAAATTGTGTGTTTTTTGCTTCTGTGTGTGATCTCTACAAGGTGGATCTAGTTAGGTTGTGCCTTTGGCTCCTCTCCCCATCTTCCATTGCATTAGAATTGTGCACAAGGAAGGCTACACAGGCGAAGTTAAGGCAATAAAGTAAAAACAAACATGTCTTAGAGGAAGTTAGAGACATATTGATGCAAGTAGTCCCCGTTATCAATGTTGATGAGGCAACTCCCATTCATTGATCAACTTTCCACTCTAACCAGCCACATCAATGCCCCTGATGTAGATGCAGAAAAGAGAATGGAAGAAAGGGAAGAGACCAAAATTCAATTAAATCTCACAAAAAAATAAGCCAGGAAATGGAAATTAATAAGGTCAAGCTATTAGAGGTAATCACCAAGATTGACACCATTATTCACCAGGTAATTACAATTTTGTATAAGTTATGCACAGTAGAACACTTCACTACCTAGCTTAGTCAAAAGATAAAAAAGCTTGATGAAGAAATAAAGGTTAGTGCAAATAATTATTTAACTAAGCCAAATACATTTCATAAGCATTACACTAAAGTTCAATAACTCCAGTGATTGAGAATTGAATTGAGGAAGCAAGAGGATACAATCATAGAGAAAGTAACCGAGCTTTTGGCTGAATTTCTTCGCCATCTCAAGATAATGGACAGAATTGTGAATAAGGCAATCCTGTGTCACCAGAAACATGTTTTTGTTTCTCCCGTGTTGCTTGGTTCCTTCTTTGACCGAGTTGGTTCGGTGTTGCTCAGTTTCCTTTGTTTACTGAGGTTGGTTGATTATCTCTCTGGCACTCGGTGAATTTCCTTAGTGCTTGGTGATGCTTGTCTAGCACTCGGTTATCCTTGCTTACCAAGTTGTTTGTTTTAGTTTCCTGTTGAGGTCATCTTGTGCAATTAATTATGGTCACATAATTAATGTTCGTATCTATCATTGGGAAGTTTGTGGACCTAGATTTGGTCGTTCCTTTTTTTGATGGTGGATCTAAAGGCTAACTTGTTCGGTAGCCTCTTGTATATAATGTAATCTTTGGTTTTAGTTTTAGGACATCGGAGATAGATGCTAGGATATAGAAGATTATTTCAAATCCTGGCATGTTGGAGGACTTTTGTACTTGAATTGTAATATCTAGCCTAAACCGAGAACAGCTTATAGTCTGACATGTATGAATTAATTGGAATAAATATATGAAAGATATATGCATTCTCTCTCTCACTTGTGTGTTTTCTACTTCCACGTGTGATCTCTCCAAGGTGGATCTGGTTAGGGTGTGCCTTTGGACCCTCTCCCCATCCTCCCTTGAGTTAGAATTGTGCACAAGGAAGGCTGCATAGGTGAAGTTAAGGAAAGAAAGTAAAAATAAACAAGTCTTAGAGGAAGTTAGAGACATCTTGATGCAAGTAGTCCTTGATATCAATATTGATGAGGCAAATCCTGTCATTGGTCAACTTGCCACTCTAACAGGCCACATCAATGCCCTTGATGTAGATGCAGAAAAGATAATGGAAGAAAGGGAAGAGGCCAAAATTCAATTAAATCTCACAGAGAAAATAAGCCAGGAAGTGGCAATCAATAAGGTCAAGCTATCAGAGGTAATTACCAAGATTGATACCATTATTCAGTAGGTAATTACAATTTTGTATAAGTTATGTACAGTAGACCACTTCACTATTGAGCTTAGTCAAAAGATAAAGAAGCTTGATGAAGAAATAAAGGCTAGTGCAAATAATTTTTTAACCAAGCCAAATGCATTTCATAACATTACACTAAAGTTCAATAACTTCAGTGGTTAAGAATTGAATTGAGGAAGCAAGAGGATACAATCATAGAGAAAGTAACCGAGGTTCAGGCTAAATTGCTTCCCCATCTCAAGATAATGGAGAGACATGTGAATAAGGCAAAGGACTTAGTTTCTACCTTAAACATATCAGTATTAGAGAAAAAATTTGATATGCATGCACAAGTTGGTTTAGAGCACATTGCTCTTGAGATTCTTAAGGAGGAATGGGAAAACCTCTTAGAGTCACTAAAGAAAACCCATCAGAGTATTTTTGACAAGTTGTCAGTACATTATTTTTGGCATTAATTTCAAAAAAAAGGGGAAATCATGTGTGTGTGTGTGTGTGTGTGTGTGTGTGTGTGTCTATATATATATATATATATATTTGTACGTACTTCACACTGAGATCGTGTACAAAAGGGAGTTTACATAAGTTCACAAATGATTCATATTTTTTGTTAAGTACAATTTTTTAAGTTGGTACATATACATAAAGTTTTTGATACTAATGCCAAAGGCAGAGAATGTTACTCCTATTGAGCATTAATGGTTGTCATTAGTATCATTCAGTCATAGAGTCGGTAAAGGAGATAAGATAGAATAGTTAGTTATTACACAGAGCTTTTACACCGAATAGGACACAAGGAAGATACTTAAGTTAACCAAACATTTCTTTGAACGAGAACTCTCACCAAGCCAGATGATCACCAAGTACCGAGCATAGTAGTCACCAATAATTCATATGAACTGAGCACCAGTTAATTATCGAGCGATGACTGTAGTGAACACCGAGTGAAATAGGAAATGGCATAGCAGTTTGGAATGGCAGAAAAACCAAGGCAAAGGGTTTACACTAATCAGAAAATGGTTTACCAAGATCGAGACAGAATTTAATATGGATGTAATCATTAAATTGCTGATGATTCGTATGTATTGTAGATCTAGATTATTTATTTCCACTGTTGATCTTAAGTTTTCTAAGATATTGTAAAACCCTAATTAGTTCAAATTAGTTTGATATAAAATTTGTAAGGATGTCATTTTGGTTACATATCATCAAGAAGTACCCTACTCAGGACATTAGAAGATCGGACAGGGTTTTGACGTAAGGATTTGATAAAATTATTTAGTTTTTTAGAATAGACATAAGGCTACTGAGCAGTACAGAAGGACATATGTACATCACTACAAGGTAATATCTTTATAGTATTTTATAGCTCTAAATCAGGTACAAGTTTGAGTTTCTATTTCTAAATATATTCTATTGTTACTCTTTAACCATTGTAGAAGATTTCTAAATCTCTTAACAGAGTGAACTTAATAGTTCTATTGTAAATCTCTTAACCAAGTGCACACTTGATTATGTTTCTATAATCCTCTAACCAGGTAAATCTAGTTGATCTTATTGTTACTCCTAACAAGGTAAGATCACTAGAAGTGATCACAACCTTTGTAGCCTTAACTGACATACTTTGTTACTACAATAGTGAATCTTTGTTGGTGTCATCCCCACCATAGTTTTTACCTTCTATTAAGGGTTTCTGCAATACCAAAACATTTGTGTTATGTGTATGAAGTTTCATGAATGGTTTGTTGATTAGATTACATGTATTTCCATTTGAGTTATATCTTGAATGAATTTTACATGCAATGGATTCAATCGGTTAATGTTATCTATGCTTACAAAGTTTCAGTCTTGAAAAGTTTTAAAGGTACTGATTCACCCCTCCCCTCTCAGTATATATCTTTCCATAATCTCAAGAATACTATGATGTTGTCTGAGTATGTCCATAGTGGATTAATTGAGGAAGCAAAATATTTTCTACAAAATGTCTGAGCGAAATGTGGTATTGTGTAATATGATGATATCTGGAATTTTGCAAAAAGGAAGAATTAAATGTTCTTGCCAACTATTCGATGAAATGCAAAAATGAAATGTTGTATCCTATAATGCAACGATTGTTGTGTATGCCAAAAAAGGGAGCATGGAAGTGGTGTACAATTTTTTTGAGAGAATGCCCGAATGAGATGTGATCTTGTGCTTAATAATGAAGAATCAAGATGATAATGGTGCTCCCTTTGCTACTGATTTTCTCTCTCTATCATTGAAAGCCTTACTCAATTGCTAATTTCCTTTCACGGGATCGACTTTCCTAGTGAGAAAGTAGAATAGAATTGAATAGGAAGATTGAAAACAAGAAAGAGAAGAAGAAAATTTAGGGAGGTCATCATTTGTGAAGTAAGAGGCCATCACCAAGTATAGTGGATGAATAGTCTATTCTAATTAATTGCACTCAAAATCTCTTTGTTTGCTATCGATTCAAACTAACATTATCTGAATTGAGGTAGTTATCACTCCTTGTTGTCTATTCATGTAATTTGATATACGATAGAAGTATTATGACTATGAACCTTACTTGCGTACTGTTTTCTTTTTTTTCCTTCCATAGTGAAAAAGGTCATGTATACTCTATCAAAGTATAGATGGGTAAGATTTCCCCAATGGTAGTCATTGTCTATTCTATTAGTTGCAACTATTGATTCCATAAAATAGATCAGGGCTTTCCACATAGAAAACACCTATGACATAATTAAAAGATGTAATACATCAACACTTGTACATATAACATTTCATAAATGTAAAATTCTACATAGAATTTAAATATATTTCAGAATTGTATCTCTTATAATTAGCATTATTTTTCTTAGCTTAATTATTATATGTTAGTTAAAATATTAAAATTTAAAAAATTATTCCAATGATTTCTAGAGGATTGTTTTATGTATAATAAATGGCATGTGTACATCCATGGATTAATAAAGTATTGTGCCTTAGAATTTGACATTTATCTAGATTTAGGCATGCATTTATTTTATGTTTGATAAATGATACATATGAATAAAAATGTATCCTTTATTTTTATTTGGTCTTAATTAATGTTTTGTATATAGGATCATGATTTATATTTATACTTTTATATCAAATTAAATCTCCAATATATCGACAAAGGATAAAAGAAACTATTTTGGCTATTATTCTTTTATTTAACCTAAATTAAGTATAAAAAATACAAACTCTTTCATATTAATGTTCAGTTGTAGTTGTCTTATTAGTTATACATAAACCATCAATTTAAATATTAAAATATGTAGGAGATATAATGTTATAATAATTCTTGGAGGGTTATGCATATTTTTCTCTATGATAGTAATATGTAAAGTACAATTTATAATTTTATACAACTTATAGATATAGATTCATGTTAAAGATTTGGTTGCAAGCATCCTTAAGTATATTTTCTTATGGGAGGTCCCTTGATGTTATATTAGCAAGCTATTATAGAATATCATTATTAGATCAATTGCATATCAATTTCGTACATTCTAGCATAGATTCATATCAGTTTTTCATTCATAATTGCATAGAAAATACAAAAATATAGATTAATTTGCATTCATTCCATATCTAGATTTTGCATTCAAATCCTTCGTTTAGGTGTCATCAATGTCATTGGTCTTAGTCTAATTTGAGAAGATCATACTCTCACCTACTAGAAGGCCGTAAATCACCTGGTTAGTTTAGTTTTCATTTCATTGCACGATTTTGATTTTGCTAACCTCTAATGTTTTACTGAAGTGTTGTGTCTACAGCTAGGTACAAAATTCACACACACATTTATGGCACCCATATTACTGAAGTTCTTTTCTTGATCTTCCCTATCGCAAAATGTGTCCTCAAATTTAATTTTTCATATAATACTGGTAAATCTATTATATTTATTGGACCTTGGAGATTTGGTATTTGTTTTGCTGATAAGTTTTGGTTGCAGGTGCTCATCCATCTTGTTGCATATGAAGGTTGGGCTATGTGTAAAGACAATGGAAGTATTTAAAGGGCCAAGAGAAGGTCCAGGGCCAAGGAGTGGTCCAGTTGATTGCCAAGAGACTAGGGAGAGAGGCAAAGAGAAAGACTCCTAGGTGAGTCATATGGGAGAGTTATTTGTGGTGAGTTTGAAGCAGCAATGGTAAAGGTGGATCTTTGACTAATAAGGCACCGTAGAGTTGCAACCATTACTACTCCATTGATAGGAGTATTTGAGAAGATGATTTTGAGGAAAGTCCCGTGTCCTTAAGGGAAAAGATGATGGTGATAAAGGCATGAAGAGGAAAAAGAAAATGAAGGTAAAAATGAAGATTTCTGTTAAAATTTACTTTTGCAGGTTATGGCACACCTTTCCAAGAGACTTGGAAAATTTTCAAGGTTGGTAGTATGGTGCAGGGGAACCAAAAGTACAAGAGAAAAATGAGGTTAAGAGTCCTTATATCAGATATTAAAATATATTTGATTCATTTGTGATGTATTTGAGTCCATATGTAAGGCTATGTGAAGCCATTTATATGACATTGTTAATATTGTCATGTTAAGGTCCTAGTTTGGTCAAGAAGATAAAAATATGAAAGAATGCCTAATAAAGGCTAAAATTGATGCAAAATGTATATTAAGTCCATTTTAGGGTGATTCAAGTGTCCATAAAAATAATTTTTAAGTTTGGAGTTAAACTAGTAAAGTTGTCATGAAACTTATAGTGCAAAATGCATAAAATATTGTCAAAAGATGCAAGTATGTTGTAAAAGGTTAAAAGAGTGTAAGGAGATGGTTCAAAAGGTGGTTGGGAAGTTATAAACCACCAAAAATACTATAAAATCATTGTATTGGTCATTCCAAACAGAAATGAGAAGATGAATAGCATTTTTAATCAATTGGTGTTTTCAAAACTTGTTGTTTTGATTGGTGTTAACTATTTTTATGTAGTTTCCAGGTCTTGTATGGATATGTACAGCTTGGAAATATTGTAAAATATGTATTTTATTTATATTAGGATGAATAAGATTTACTTTGGTTTTGGTTTGGAGTGATTATGATCATAAAGTTAAATCATATGGTCCCTTAAGAGATAAATCATGTTGATTTCACTTCTCATTCAACTTGTTTGTCTCAATCTCAGTCTTTACAAGCAACATCCTAGGGCTTGTTGAGCCTAAAGTGAAGAAGATCTAACATTTTTTTGTTAATTTATCCCCAAGCAATTCTATTTGATTGTAATTTGGATTCCATCATTCTAGACTAAATTTGAATTCCTCAATTCTAGAGCTTGATGATTCTAGGGTCTATTTCTTATAGTTTTGGATATGTAATATTAAAAATCAATAAATATGTTAATGAAAAGTAAGAGATATCTCTAAGACACAAGTATAAAATAAAGCTATACCCATCAAGCATAAATGTTAAATAAAAATAAAATCACAATCACATATAAAAATATAGCAATAAAAAAATGATTAGATCTAAAAATTCCTAATAAGGGAGGAGATCTAGTTGGAAAACATAAGTCAGGTAAAAGCAAATAGGTACGTAAAAAATGTAAAGACGTAAGTGGATTACTTTATAAAACTAGATTTAGTGAATATGTAATCGTTCAACTCAATTTAGAATAGATATAGATCATGAATCAAAACATTCAAATCTAAAAATAACATAAATACATGGACGGGTGAACCCAAAATAGTGGGTTACACTTTTTGCCTGAAAGGACACTAAAATGTACATTTTGAAAAAAATCTTTCAGATTCAAATGCATATTTTTGTTAAACTGTTTGAAATTGGAAGATGGTGTAAATTAGAGTTTTTTAATATTTTCTCTCTAGATTATATATATATATATATATATATATATATATATATATATATATATATATATATATATATATATATATATATATATATATATATATATATATATATATATATATATATATATATATATATAATGTTTGAATTGATTTGAATAGCTTTTTGTTTCTCCCACAAAAACTGGTAAGTTGCTGAAAACACCATTTTCAAAGAGTTACATTTTTTTCATAGAGCATAACTTTTTTTCTAAAATAGATATCAATGTGATTCTTTTGAATTTAGTTTTGTAACAACCATATGGAGGACATGCAATTGTTTTGAATACATTTTCATGATTATTGCATAGTTTATTAATATTTGAAGTTGATTAAACTGTAATTTTGGCATACCTTGACTACATAGCTTATGACTTGTCATCTATTTGTCCAATTTAATTTAATTTTTTTTTATAGAAAGAGAACTTCAATACCTAGGGCATAGATATTTTTTAGAATTTTGTTTCTCTCATTTACTATTTTTCATAAGCGTCAAACATAGAGGTAGACATGCGGTGAAACATCTATGTTTAGTAAAACTAAAAATAAAAAATCATAATAAACTTAATATATATAAACATTATAATCAGGAAAGATTTTTCTTAGTAGTACCTTACTACATATATAGGTTTTTCAAATGGATTCATTTGATCTGCCAAAAGATAAAGTCAAAGTGATTTTTTGTTAGCATTTTAATAGGTATGAAGGAGACTCCATTGTAGGTATGAATGAGGAGTATATATGTTATATCAATATTTTTTTTATATAAGAGGCTTTGGGCTAACCATTTGTAACTAATTCATTCAAATGGAACCTCTCAATGCTTAAATCATCATATTTTTTAAAAATGTGTTATTTTAGCAAAAATCAACATGTCTAAAAAAGTGTAAACCACTATTGTGGGGTCACCCGGACGTATTTGACTATTATGATTGGGAAATAATTCTCACATTATTTCAATCATTAATTTTGATCCATAAATCAAACCATAACATCTTATATGTGTTGTAAGAAACATGTTGTAATACTAATTAGGTTCTCATGATTCAATGCATTGACCCAATATGTTTTAGATCTAATATTTCACATGGATATGTCTTGTGATGTGCTAGTTTAAATTGGTTGATTATGGACATCTACAACCTATTTCACATTGTTCATCAATGTGTTGTAATATTAAAGTATTATGCATTGTAGAAATTATTAGACCTCAATAATCTTGCTCACCTTGCTTAATCCCCCAAACTAGATTAGTTTTTTGGTTGTAAAAATGACTAAGGAAAATACTCTTTAATTATATAGATGTCTTAGGTTGATTTGGTGTAGATATTAAGCTCATTTTGATGCTCCAAAATAAAATGTTTATATAATTTAATTTTATTCTTAGTCAATAAGATTTTCAAATATGAATTGCCTATAATTTAATGCACATTGGAAACATTTTAAATATAAAGTCATGACAACATATGACATGAAACCTATACCAAGTGGGCTCATAGTGGGGACGAAATAAGTGAGAGTTAAAAAAATTAGAATTTAATATTTTCAATTTTAGTAGTTAATTTTTTATGGTATAGTATCACACCTATGTATTGCAGAATTGACATGAAGCATATAAATGTTATTATCAAAGTTGTAAATGAATGCATGCTTGACTAAACACATGAATATAGACAATAAGTGTTAGATGTATAGAAATATGTGTGAACAAAGACAATATAATATGAAATCTATAAAAAAAAATGTGAAGTGGATAATAGTGTTGAAGAAAGCAGAAAACCCCACCTTACATAAAATTTAATCATTTATGGATATAGAAATATAATAAATCATTATCTAGCTTCCATCAAAATAGACTCAAAACCAAGTAAAAGTGTGCATAAACATAAATATACACATAAAACCAATTATATTATAAGTAATAAATTCTAGAATGATAAATTCTAAGTCAATCTTAGACCAATTTGAATTCCTATATATGATAAGTAGGAGGAAAATCTATGGTAAAGTGCACTTGAACTGTAGTAGTACTAGGATCAACAATTCGCACTTGGCTAACTTGGGCAGACATGTGTAGCACATTCATTCCATAACTATTTCGTATATCAACATCTTTTACTACGATTGCCTTGCGGATACAGATGAGAAGGGTATGGTTCCAAGTAACGAAGGAAAAGAACTATCGGCGATTTAGGAGGTTTGAAAAACTTGCTTTTACAAGTCTATGATATTTCCATCAAGTTCCCCACGCTAAAGCTTCCCATCTTCAGTGAAGTATGATGTTGTGGCTGCTTGTTTATAGATGATATTGATTATTTTTTAGTATGTCTTACAATTTGAAAGTTCGCACATTGTTAAAAGTGTACGTAGTATCTATATTTGTGTTAGATAGACAAATGCTACGAACTGATGTTGTATTTGTATGATTAAGGTCAAACATCAAACACATTATACTAATGCTTTGTAAATTGTTTTTCATTTTTATAAGGTTTTCTATTTATAAATGCAAAAAAAAAAAAATTTCCAAGGTTAATTTAGCTCTATTTAAATGTGTGAAAAGATATAAATAATAGATAGGTGGTAATAGAATTATATCTATTATATATACATAAGGTGGATAGTAGCATTTGATATTTTGATTAAATAAGGTGAATTTTTAAAAAAAGTTTTACATTATTTTGTATATCTATTTTAGAAAGGTAATCTCCCTTCATTAAGAATGTCTCAAATTTTATAGTAATGTTTTATTCTATTCAAAGTTCAAACTTACAACTATGGGTCAAATATGTGATCATGAATTCTATATATCTATGGGCCTGAGTAACTTTTCACTTCCTTCTAGATGAAACTCAATCTAGTCTTATCTTCTTAAACATCTCAAGACTAACACTATTGAAACATAATTTGAATGGCTTTCATTGCATCAAGAAAGAGGCATGTTTACTTAAATAAATTCATAGAAAGTATACAAATATTGAAGATAGAAACCAAAGACTAAATGTTACAAATTTTTTATTACTTTCAATTTATTAAATCTAAATGTTTCACTGTTTATTCTCCTTTAACACTATAGAATGAGAGAGGTTGCTTAAGAGATGAAGCATGTGGAATAAATATAACTAAATTCCTTTTAATAGTAACACATAACATTTAATCCTGTAAAATTGTGTTTGTTCAACTCTACATGGGGAAGGTAAACATGATTATTTTGTGAGAATTGAAATTTTTTTAAAATGTGAGGCTTAGGTTCATAACAATAGATAAATAAATAATATGTGGTCAATCATGTGATTGTGAAAATTAATACTAGACTATCCAATGATTAGATCTAAACAAATAAGGACTAGATGAAGTTTGTGGGGGGATATGTGTCATAACTTCTTAGATAAGCAAAAAGTATGGTTGGGTATCTATTTATGAGAATATATGTGTATATTTGATAGATAGAAGGATAGGAGAATAATCTCAAATTCATACATGATTGTACTATTTCTCATTATATATACATATATATATATATATATATATATATATATATATATATATATATATATATATATATATATATATTCAAAATAATCTTAATATTGCATCGAAAATAACATATATATACTCTTTTTTTTTAGATTGCAAGACTCCCTCTTCAAATTATAATGTCCATCAAATTCTACCTATAATTATGATGCTTCTTGTCCATTGTAAAAAAAATGTCAATACTTAACTATTCTTAACTTGCATATAACTTTAATTATATTTTGAAAATATATTTTTTAACCCCACCCAATATTATAACAATATATTGTAGGTTGCAATGACACGAAGCGCATTCAGGTTAGGTTTGTTGACGTACATGAATAAAGTGAAAATTCATTTAAACTTTGTTTTTCTACCGATGACCTTTCGTTGCTATTTGATGTGAATTAAATTCCTTTAAACTTCACTTTGATTTTCTATATAAAATTAAATTTAAAAATAAATTAATAAAAATGAATTATTAAATTTAAAAAATATTAAAACAATTCAAAATTTTTTTTTAAAAAATCATACTCAAATTCTAGTTTAAATGAATTTAATTCACATCAAATAGCAAGGTAAGGTCATCGGTAGAAAAGCGAAGTTTAAATGAATTTTCGCTTTATTCATGTACGTCGACAAACAGACCGTTTCCAGCATTTAATCAAATCCAGCAATTCCTAATTCCCACAACCAAACAGACCCTTAATTTCTAAAATATAACAAAGCCATTCTTTTTTCCTAAAAGAATTACTCCCACTTTTTGGGAGTGTTACAGTCGTGGAATTATTTTTACTCCAGGGAATCTCCTTTCTGTCATTTTCTTTTGGCTATGCCCATTTTTCTATTTTAAAGTGAGGACGCATATTCTAATCTGTACAGTCATATCGGTTTCACAGCATAATCGTGTATGTCACATTATTTATTGATTTTATAAGGAAGCATCTTGACTAGGGTTGATGCTGACCAGGAAGAGCAAAAAAAACAAAAAAAATTATTTCAGCTGAGCAGGAAGAGCAAACAAAATGATCAATCACTGTACTGTTGGCACTCTTCTGCGAGGTTGTAGTCATGGTGTTCATTTTCTCGATGGACTCTCCTTTCTGTCATCCATTTTCCATGCCTGTTTGATGGGATGTCGAATATTTTTACTTTATCTTTAAAGCGAGTTTAATATTCTGGTATGTGGTGTTCCTTGACAATAAATCTGACATTCAACTCAAAAAAATTTCCATGGTAACTGAGCCTGAGGCTAGCATTATCATGAATCACGAGGTACACATTTATCGATATCCCCACCATTCACTTATGACGCAAGCCTATAGTCGTCACTAACCTACAAATTTAATCGAAAAATAGAACTTAATGTGGCAACAACAAAGAAATTTCATGGCATTTGAGCGTAAGTAGCGAAAGAGAGTGAAAGGTCACTTCAAGTATCTGGTATAAAAAACCAAACATTCTACGATAAGGCAACGTGGCTCACGTTACCGCTCTTTTGGCAGTGTCGTAATGGGATTTATCTCGTCAGAGTCTTTATTTTATTCCACGCCTTTTGGACGTTTATGCCCATTTTCCCGATTCTTTGAACCGAGGTTCCATATTCTCTCTGTAGACACGGCATGATACTATGGGCTGAATTATTTAATGGCATAATAACAGCACTCGCATAAAAGTGAGACTCAAAAAGAGCCATAGGATTGAGTCGTACAAATCATTGATTTACTGTTGAAATTATTTCACAAAGGTATGATTGATCATAAAGTTACAACTTTAAATAAATATATAGACCTTGATGGAGTATACCATATCACATACAAAATTATAAAATTATAGGTATAAAACATATTTAAATAAAGGAAAAAAATTTAGTGAGAAAATTTGATTGTGTAAGAGTTTATGGTTTTATGAAAAGTGAGAACAAATAAATGAATTCATTTCTTAAAATTTAGGTTTTTAACAATTCGAGTTAATTCAATTTAAAGATGGGATGGATTATATAATAAAATTTTAAAATTTTAAAAAGTAGAAATAAATGTTTTAGCTGATTAGGACGATTGATATATAATTATATAATGTTTTAATCATA
>BSBK01009066.1:75000-245000 GCA_027943335.1 Chamaecyparis obtusa
TGTGTGTTTCATATTGAAATCTCTCTCCCTTTGATAGCAATGTCAAAGAACAAAAATATACAGCTCTGTAGTAGCCATGTAACTCTCTTTTGTCCATTTATTTGCATCAAATGTATCTCTGTATACTGATTATGCCACTTGTTTCTCAAATCCTTTTCACAACCTTAGATAGAAATCCAAAGTGTGAACTTTGTTGCATCAACATATATGATCTTTTGATAAGATTAGGCTGATGCAACCACTAGATCACCTTAGTGACCGGTAGACAGGGGATGTACCCTAAGTCTAGTCCTCAAGTATTCATATGTATCCTTTAGTAGAGGCTTTGTAAATATGTCAGCAAGTTATTTTTTTGATGTAACAAATTCTAGATTTACTTGCTTCTCCTGTACTTGTTCCCTTAAATAGTGATACTTGATAGATATGTGCTTTATTTTAGAGTGCATCACTAGAGTCTTTGAAATATTATTTACACTATTGTTATCACAATATATAATCACTGACTCAGTGATTACCTCATTCATACCTTCTAACATTTTCTTGATATAAGAAATATTTGAATAGTTAGTAGTAGCAGCAACATACTCTGCTTTAGCTATAGACCGAGAAATGCAAGACTATTTCTACTTGTCCATGTAACAAGTCTTTCACTAAAGAAGAATACTCCTCCATTGGTACTCTTTCTATCATCCACATTTCCAGCCCAATCAGCATCGGTGTATACCTTAAGTTCAAACTTGCCTTCCTTAGGATACCATAGTCCATAATCTTCAATTTTCTTTAGGTATCTTAAGATTCTCTTTGTAGCAACCATGTGTGATTCTCTAGGGTTTGCAAAAAATCTAGCAACTATTCCAATAGCATGTTCTATATCAGGCCTACTGTGAACTACATACATTAACTTACCAATCATGGATTGGTACAGTGTCTAGTTTACCTCAGTAGTTCCATCTTTTTTAGTCAGTTTACATCTAGTAGCCATTAGTATTCCCACAGGTTTAGCATCTTCCATGCCAAATGTCTTCAATACTTCCTTTATATATTTAGATTGTGTGATGAATATACCGTCATTCTATTGAATCACTTTTAAGCCTAGAAAGAACTTAATCTCTCCAAACATAAACATTTCAAATTTACTTCTCATTTCATTAGCAATTGACTTATAGATTTGATCTTGTCCTCTAAATATTATGTCATCCACAAATATCTCAACAATCAAGATAGTATCATCAGAATTTCCTTTCATGTACAAATTGTTATTCTCACTAGTTTTAACAAATCCAATACTCGGCAAATAGTTATGTAGCCTCTCATACTAGGCTCTTGGTGCTTGCTTCAAACCATATAAAGATTTATGTAATCTACATACCATATCTTTGTTATTTGGATCAACGAACCCTTCAAGTTGTTCTATGTAGACTTCTTCTTCAAGTATTCCATTCAAAAAAGAAGATTTAACATCCATTTGGTAAACTCTGAACTTCTTGTGTGTAGCATATGCAAGTAACATTTTGTCTCCTTCTAATCTAGCAATGGGTGAAAAATTTTCACCATAATCTATTCCTTCCTCCTATGCATATCCCTTGCATACTAATCTGGCTTTGTTCCTTGTTAAATCTCCATTCTCATTTGGCTTGTTTCTGAATATCCACTTAGTACCGATAATATTTTTATCCGTAGGTCAAGGTACTAAACTCTAGGTTTTGTTCTTCTCTATTTGTTCTATTTCCTCTTTCATTGCATTAACCCATTCATCATTTTCTAAAGCAACTTTCACATTTTTTGATTCATATTCACAAACTAGACATGTACCTTGTCTTGCTTTACTCCTTGTTTGCATGCCAGCATGTCTGTCTCCAATGATTTGTGTCTCGGGATGATGTCTTCTAACAAATATTTCCTGTATCTGATCTCTTGTTTCTTGTTCATCCTCTCTAGGTTCATTTTCTTTCTCGGTAGGTCCTTTTTGCTCATCGGTATTTCCTTCCTGTCTATTGGTATTATTTTCCTATTGACCGGTTGTCACTGTCTGTGGTGTCGGTAGGTACTCTAGTTGCTCAATGTAAGTGAATCTACTATAGTCTTCTGATTCCTTTGTTCTTTCCTCTACATTCTTACCATCAAACTCATCAACTCAAACATTAGTACTCTCAATCATTTTATTAGTTACTTTGTTTTTGATAGAAAAAAGTAGCAAGAGGGTGATGGCCCGTACAAAGACTAAAAGCACATTAACAACATGTTAATGGAAATAGCCAAATAGAATAGTAAAGCAACAAAACCAATCACACTTGCCTCTATCAAAAACAACATTAACGGAGCTAACTAACCAAAACATGAAAACAAGCCTAAAGCTATTAATGTTCAGAGTATTACCAATCCAGAGCCACATAGGGCTAGTATCAAAACAATAAAAGTTGACAAAGTCCCCACACACAACACATGGGAAACTTGAACTGTAATTTACCAAAATAAAAACCTCCATAAAAAAAACTAATTTTTTTCCCCCAACTGCCTGGATAGCAGAGTGTTGGACCATTCCTCCTGAAGAAACTGGAAAAGATCTTTGTTATCTTCATCCTCCGCCAGAGCACCACCAGCTAGTTTTTCCTACACAAGACACATAGTAGTAGTTGAATTCCTCATAATTTTTAGGGAAAATTTATTGGTCAATCTGCAATGATCCTCCATCCTCTGCATGTTCTTCTTGAGGTCCTCAATGTCTCTGTCCAGCTCCACAAATTTCTTTTTGAGGGTGCCTCTAAAGCAAGTCAGCTCAGGGGGAGCTATGTTATCTTTGGGAATAGACTCTCTGTTCAAGGTCCCAAGGGTGGGGCTCGGGGTGGGGTTAATGGGGGTATTCAAAGTATTCTAGGGGCTAGAGGGGGGGTGGGTGTCAACCCTTGGGGGGCTAGTCAAATGGTCAGAAGAATCATTCATGGATTCAGTAGAAGGTGAATCTTTCCTGAAAACCTCATGGGAAGTAGTTTTCTTAAGCCTGGACTTACATTGCTCTTTAGCAATTCTGCTTGAGTGCCTGCGATCGGTACCACTAAGGTCCACCTCAATGTTGACCTGACTATCCATACATTTCTTCATTTTATGTCTATGGTCAGTGTTGATGGTGCTTTCAGACTCAATTCTAGGGTCCACAGAGTCAGAGATGTAGGAATCCTCCTGACCAATTTGTTCCTTGTGGGGTTTTTTGTGTTTCTTTCTTTTGATCGCAATAGGTTTGGTCTCCTAGGCAATTTGGAGGGAGTGAGAAGAGGACTAGGTAGGTTTTGGCAGCTTCGGCCTGAGAAACATCCTAGATAACTTCCTAAATTATAGGAGGGGGTTTGAGGGCCAGGCAGATGGCTTTGTGAAACTGATAGAGATGGAGGAGGAGGCCCTGATGGAGAATGGGAATAGGTTTGTCTGGATTATCCTTGATATCCAAAATGTTGCTCTCAATAGAATGCAGAAGGTAAAAAGGAATAGACATCAAATTCTTATTTCTAATATGGTTTAGAAAAGGCAAGTGGTAATAGTAGTAGATGGTGAACTTACCCTCCAGCGTGAAGTACTTCATGATGATGAGGTAGTTTTTAGGCCAAAACTTGGGAAGCTCCTCTCTGTTAAAGCCCCCTATTTCTTCATAGGTTGCTCACCCTCCCGGAAGAACTGGTTGAGGCTAGTGAGATCTGAAGTTCGGCTAGTTTTTTTGTATTTTCTCCCTGTCATAGGAAGCCCCGTAGCTTTGGCGATAACTTCTTCATTAAGTTGAAAGTGAATGCCTCCCACCGAGGCCTCCTTGTTATTCTAGGTGGAGACAAACTACTTTAAAATCCGCTCATCATGTCCTCCTCTCATACGCTCCATGAAACCCCAAATCCCACACTCCTTACAGTAATGAGTGACCAGAGTGTCATTGGAAAAGGCCTTGTCAATCTTATCAAGTTCAATGTGAAGATTATTTCCCCCCATCTCAAAATCCTAGTCCACCAACGTCAAGGAAGCCAAAAAACTAGAGAGCCGAGTAAAATTGTAGACGTTGGAAAACCTCTTGTTTTGATGAAACTTTCCCAAAATTGGGTTATACATAGAGTGCTGGCTTTGAGGAAATCTTTGGGAAAAGTGCACCATACCACCAGATCTAATGGATCTGTAGGTGCCTTTATTGGAAATATAATCGAGGATATGCTTGTTGTCCAGAATCGCCAAGTAGGCATCCTAATTCAGACAGCCTTTACATTGCACGTTTGGAAAGTAATTATCAACTTTCATGGGGTAATGGGAGCACATTTTAATAATTTCAAAAAACTTACGAACACATCAGCACGTGATCCAGTAGGATCACAAATTAATCATGACAACGAAGCACATTAATTCAAATTCTTTTCCTCCCCGATGATTTGCTGAGTCATCAAGGGTAGGTCACTCACCCCACTCTAGCTAGTGAGTTTTTGCTGATGTAAGCCAATTGCAGCCAAAGAGTCAGCAACTTGATTTCCTTCTTTGTACGTGTGTTCAATAGTGCAGTGCTGGAAGTTGTTCAAAAGTGCTTTGATTTCCAACAGGATGGGTTTGGCCTGCCATCCCACACTGACCCTGCTTTTGATAGCCTGAATCACCACTTTGGAGTCTCCTTCAATAGCTAGGTGTCTTACGTTCAGATTAATAGCAGTTTGAATTCCTCATAAAAGGGTCGTTCCCTCAGCTTGGGTAACAGTGCCATTATTAACGGGACTAGCAAAAGCAATCAGGCAATTTCCCTTGTAGTCATGAAGGATCCCACCACCACCTTGACCCTTAGTGTTAACAACACCATCAAAATTTAATTTGATCCATCCTCTGGTAGGGGCCATCCATTTAGTGGCTTTTTTGGCTAATTTCTTGGTGTCATCAAATCGAGAGAACCCTGATAGGATATTCCATTTATCAGTAGTTCTAACCTCCCAGGCGTTGGGGGGAGTAGAGGGGAGCTTCCAATTGGCTGCCCAAGTATTCTCACATAGAAGTCTGGTACCTATCTAGAGACAGCTTCCAGCAGGGGTACTCTCATCTCTAAAGATCTAATTGTTCCTTTCCTTCCGGATCACCTAGCAGACGTGGGGGGGTATCATACGCCAGAGCTATTGGAGCAGAGGATGATTGGAAGGAGATCGCCAATAGCTGAATTGATGCACATCCCAACCAATGACCCATGGGACCCCCAAGTTGCCAATAATCTCTTGCCAGATGCTACTGGCATACTCACAGTGGATAAACAGATGATTCACTATTTCTTCCTCTTTCATACATAGGGCACATCTATTCACCATGGAGAAACATGACTACAGTAAAAGTATTGTCTTGCAGATTAAAAAAACCAATCACATGAATGCCTACGCCTTCAATTACATAGCAAATTACTCATGTGAATCTCTTCTCCTTCCATCCAAGGTTAGAGAACTATGAAAAATACCTGACAAAAAATATGTGACTTCCATAGACATTTCCTTATATTGCTTTTACAGACATTAGCTCACATTTAGTTACAGGAGCAAATCACATTCACGGGCACTTGGGAGAAATAGGTGGTCTAATACCATATGTAATTTAATTAGAAATTTTGGAATAAAAAAACTTAATATTCAATTAATTCAATTGAATGCCTTACTATGTTAAGTGCAATTATTTTTGAACATTGAATTCTTGTCAATAACTACCTAAAAATCCCTTATGGAGATATATCTGAGTAACTAACTATTTATTAATTAATCTAAACTAAAAAAATAGCCTATTTTGATGTAATACACAAACATAATATGGACATCGAGATTATTAATAAACGTATATAATCAAATAATATCCTGCCAAAGAGTAAAATTGTCTTTATCTTTACTTTTGGTAGCCCTTGTGGTTGAACTATGTTAGGGAAAGGTTAAAAGCTTGAATGATTCAATATTATTGATCAAGGAATATTGTCATATATAGAGGAGAAATATAGTTTTCTCAACTAACTAACTTGTAATTGTAGTGACTAAAACTACAACAACTACATAATTATGTATATTTAAATGGAACATACAAATATTTTCATCTTATTAGATTGATCTTTAAAAATGTCAAATTTTCCTTGCCCTGGGGACCCCCCCTTAAGGCTTATGTAACAGAAACATGCTAATTGCATAGAATTAATACATACTTTGACAAAATCTTCTCCTAAAGAAACAAATCCTCAACCAAGTTGGGCACTATCAAGTTGTCTCTTGACCCTAGGAAAGTTGTAGCTTCAAGCAACGTTCTTAAGCTCTTAGTCCCAAACTCTCAATTCAAATAGTCCTAAATTATTCGACAAAAATCCCTAATAACTACAAAAAATATCTATCATTATTTGATGATCATAAAAGGGTAAATTCTTGATCATATACATTGAAGCTCAATCTAAAGCAATCCATATTGAGAACAACACCAAATATTAAATTAGTTTCTAAAATAAATATTCAACACCAAAAATGATTCTAATGCAAAACATCATCTCAAAGTGAGAAGATAACTTAAGATGATGTAAATTCCTCCATCTCTTGTTGTTGTTTTGGGTGAGCTTTTGGGGGCCTCATCCTCAACAAAGGCTAAATTAGCTCTATTTGGTCTATCCTAAAAGGAAGTACAAGATGAATCATAACTAGAACTAGACATGTCATGATGGTTCATGTAATGATATAATGTAGAAAAGTTTCTTGCACCATGAATCCTTCATGTTTAAGCGTCACCTATAAGTCATAATTGTAAAAGGGTGCTCAAAATTTAATAGGATATGACATTCCAAAATATAACTCATTGTGGTCATAATAACATGCAAGATCAAGATCATTGTTCATATCACAAGAAATATTACCATGCTCAAAAGATCTTAATGAAGAAAAAAAAGTTGTATCTCAATCTCCTTATCAAATACGATAGCTTTATACACCATAGGAAGATTCTACCCAACTTTTTCACTTTCTAGTGGTTTAGACTTTACATATGTGTGCAATAAAATGTTGTCACACTTTTATGAATCCTTACATGCAAGAAAACTCAAGAATGAGCCCTCACAAATCGATCCATAGCTCCCTAGGCATGGAGTGCAAGGGTTTTTAAGAATGCTCTCAGCTAGAGCTATTAAGCCTATAACCTTGCTAGTAAACCATGCAATGGGAGATTTAAGGAAGACAAGGGCAAGAATGCCAATATATCCAATGAAGCCAAATGTATGCAATGCAAAGCAAGTCTATATGACAATGCAAGTTAATCTATTCCATAAAAGGAAATCTAAGATAAGAATGAAGCTATGAAAATGCAAATACTATGCATGAAAATGAAATCTAACTATGAAGCAAGAAAGCCATGATGATGCAAGAATGAAGACAAGAAGATAGAGTGTTGATGAAGATCCAAGATGAATGCCAACAATACTCCAAATCTTCAAACCCTAGATGCAAGAATATCTCCAAAAGCTCCAAGATGACCTAGAAAACTTGTGGCATAACAATAGCATAAAAATTTGTGTGTGCAAATGAGGAAGAGAGCTCTTCTTTTATAGGAGGTGAAAAATCAATGGACCATGGAGATTAAAAGGCAAAAGATTTAATCAACGGTGGAGAAAAAAAGAAGCTTGATCCTTGTGCACAAATATCCTCCAATAGGAAAATTAGAAGCATTTACTTTATGTTGAGCATTTACTTTATGTCCATGTGAGACAAAAAGTGCTTTTCTTTTATTTTTTATTTTATTTTTCTTTTTAAATAAGAATTAAATGCTTTATTTGTGCAACTTAGCATAAGAAGAAAAGTGGGGCTTTTTATTTAATAAAAGGGGAGGAAATATTCCTTTTAATAAATAAAGACTTAGGATAAGATGGTTAGCCCATAGAAAATAATCGAATAAATGATAGGACTAGGATTTGATCAAGCACAAGCAATTTATGATTTAGCAAATGGGGGCTAATAGTCTAGGTGACCATTTTTAGGTGTATACAACATATGGCTCAACCTAATGCAACATGTTTATATATTAGAAAAAAAATATAATCTTCAAAAACTTTGGAACCCAAGGCCTAATATATTATTCCTATAAAAATAACTTAAGTAAATTTTTGAGTGAGAATATATATTTCACCAAATTTAGAGAGTCAATGCATACCCACCTTCTAAATAGTGCCCCTACATGAAATAATTTTACCTCATTCTTGGATTGTACATTATTTTTTAAAACTCTTCATCAGACACAATGCTAATATATAATAGATTTGATTTAGGATTTGAAGAAGAAACTATCAATCCTTCATATTAAAAATAGAGGAAAGAAGGAAAGATAGACTATATACATGCATCAACAATTTAATGTAATTCACTATGTGATCCTTTCTACTACTGATAATATGGTCTATAATTCTTCACATAAGAATTTCTTCTTAACCACTCAATATTTAAAAATATTATTTCAACAACTAAATACCAACACAGATAAGAAAATTTTGAGCAAATTTGAACCTTTCTCTTTTATCTATCACCACACATGAGCCTTACGTCCAAAGATTGATATGAAACAAGTGACAAATATTAGTTCAATCCAAACAAATTTGGAATTAAATGGTATCTTCAATTCCTACAACCATCATGGTTTTCCAATGGCCTCTATAAATGAAGCACTTCCCTCAATCCTTGATTACCTCTCTTACTCCACACAATAGAATACTGATGCTATACTTGAACATTTCATGCCATCTCTTATCATCTCTTTTCTTTTCTTTTCTTTCTCAAATCTAATCACCAAGTCAACATGAGGAACTATGGTGAGTCAAAATTTTAGGTAGAGTCCATACTCATCAATTGTAGCACTGCAAACTTCTTCATCACTCCAAGAACACATGCACTACTTTAGAGACCTCAATCACATCTTTAAACAACAACAACTAATCTAACTATGACCCTAAACAGACACTCTGATAAAATATGCGAGAGAAAGATTAAACACTTGACTAATTCAATATAATTAATCAAGCAATAATGAAATACATAGAGGAGAAATACAGTTGTCCCAATTGTGTAACCATAAGTACAATAATTGTGACTATAATAATACATAACTATGCATGTCCAGAATGTAATACACCAACAAACTAGGAATTAATAAACTTTTTTCTTTAGCTCTTTTTGTAGCATCAAATTTATAATTTATAATTGCTTTGTTCAATATAAAACAAATGAAGATTAAAATTGCAAAGTAGAGGCCTTCTTTGCACCCAATGCATGCCAAATCTTATATGTTATTCCAACTAAAGAAGAGTTGTGATTCCAAGTTCCAATTGAACAAAAGTCATGGAAGTAGTATGTGAAGCACCGCTTTGAGTATTTATAATACAAAGTTAAAGCAATTGCACCAAAATTTACACCACCTATAAATATTTAGTCGAACTTTAAAGAAAGGAGATATATGTCAAGAACTAATATATATAAAGATCCCAAAATTGATATTTTTCTTAAAACTATTTAATTTTACTAATTTAATTATATTTATTAATTATATTTTTATTAATTTATATATTTAATAAATTCAAAAATTATATATTAATATTTATTTCTTTAATATTGTTATAAATTTAATAAAAACATTTTTAACCAAATTATATATATTAGAGACATGAATTTTCTCAATAATTTTTTTACCTTTAGGAAACTATCAAATCATTAAGGAGCAAATTATCTCATTGCAACACTCCAAAAGATTATCTCAATAGTCATTCAAATGATGAACAACCAAAAAGTAGGCGTGCAAGTGTCCTACATGGTTTTGAGGTCAATTTTGATATTTTTAGTGCACTGATTGAAATCTTATTTTAATGATTTATCTTAGAAAAATGAATTTGGACTTTACGAATTTGGGTGCTAGATTTGTGATTGGGTGATCGTTATTATGTCTATATAAATGGCCTAAGACGAAAATGTAAATTTTTAAATAAGTATTATATGTGTAGAAATAATGATCAATATTGAGAGGAATACATCTGATCAAAAAATATTGAGAGGAATACATGGGATGTAGATAAGGTTAATTTTTGTGAGGATTTGAAGACATAGAATAATGGAGGATAAAATTTTTTATTACAAATAGGGTTAGATTTTTATCGTAATTATTAAAAATATGAGATTTGAACTATGAAGGCATATCCCAAGGAAATAAATATTTATTCTACATGTCAATGGCCAAAAACACACTTGTAGGTACATAGGACATTATGATGAGGCATACACCCCAAATTTGGTATCTAAGAAAACGAACATAGAGGAAAAGGTAAAGTGATGGATATGTAGCAATGACATAAAAATATGTGTTGGGAAAAGTGTCTCATACACTTTCCATACTTATATAATAATCTTAATAATTTAAATTAAATATTTTTAATTATAGTACTTCTTAGAGATGTGGATGCCACAATGTTGGGATTTGGGGACACTAATTCTATTTTGAGTCATTAGAAAAGGGTGGAATTTGACCAAGGGTAGTGTGTGCAAGTGAATGGTTAATATATGAAATAATTTTAAAATAGTAATGAAAAGTGGATGCAAAAAGAAAAATTAGATAAATAGGAACATTTATATTATTTTTGGAAATGGAGTAAGAGAAATCTATAAAATAAATATCTAGATTTATTTACCTAATATGGACTATAGTAAATCTACCTAATATGGACTATAGAATGAGGTTTATTAAGTAATCTTAGTTTAGAAATAAAATGAGTTGAGTAGTGATGAATAATGATTTTAATAAAAAGTATAATATATTAGATACTTAAATAAGCAGATGAAAGATGAAAATATGATACTTAAATGGATAAATAGTGATTCATTTAATCAATTATGGAGTAAGTAGTCAATCTATTATGTAAGTGATGATGGGTCAAGTTTAGGTACCTATAATTATCAAATATACAAATGAAATCTAGCTAAAGACTATTTCAAAGTCTCATATTTAACCAATAAGATCTGATGACAAAAAACTAATAGATCTTATTAATGCTATCATATTTCCATAGTCCATGCTGATTTACTTAATTAACTTTTAGAATTTACTGTGTAATATTTTTTAATTTTCAACATTTCAAATCACACTTTGTGATACATCATTAGGTTAAAAAATTTCAACTTTTTGAATCACACTTCATGATTGAACTTTTTCATCCTAATGATGAACAATGGAGTGTGATTCAAAATGTTGATGATTAACAATTCTTACACAATCAATTCTAGAAGTTAATCATCAATGTTTTGAATAATACTTTGTGATTGAACTTTTTTTATCCTGATGATGAATCATAGAATATGATTTGAAATGTTAATGATTAAAAAATTTTACACAATAAAATGCAAAAGTTAATCAAGAAACTCACATATATTCTATAGATTAGAGGATGAAAAACCTATTGCTCTCATATGTCAATTAACGAAACCCACTTGGTTGAAAGGATGATCTCACTTAGAGGTCATCTTAGAGCTTTAATTGTGATATATCTCTATTGTAGTAGACTTATAAGATTTGTAGTTTGATAGGAATGTAAATTTTATAGGCCTTATAGTTACTGTTATTATATCATATTGTTACACATGTCACTCTTGTGTTAATATAATGAAATATATACAATCTTTGTTAGTGATCCCAGTTTTTAATCCAAGGAATTTATGTTAAAAGTAAGAATTTTTCAATAATATTGTGTATATATTGAGAATAATTTTGGATCTTTGAAAAACCTTGTTAAAATACATAAAATATAAAAGCTATTAATCTATGAACCATGAAGGAGAAATATGAGTCTTTATTTTACTATGTAAATATGATTTGCATAATAAAATTTGTTGGGTTGGTGAAAATAGGATAAAACTATTTAAGTTGAGTGATTAAAATGAGTCATAGGTGCAAGCTATCAAAGGATTTATAAAAAGTGTTGATCATTAAATTTATTTAGGTTAATAAAACATAATTTATAAACAATTTATTAGAAAATGAATACATGATATATTATTTATACATAATCATAGTAGTGCTCACTACTAATATTTGATTGTGGGGATGAATGAGGAATAGTATGGATGTGGGTTTGGGAAGGATCAAAACAAGGAAAACAACAAGGTTAGGAGTGACTATAGACACAAGCATGGACATAACCATTTATGAATTGCAAAGGTAGCTCATGTAGTTGGAAATTCCCCTTTTCCCCAGTCTTTGATGATGCTTATGTCATGTATCCCAATAATATGTCAACTTATTCTAGATAGAATAATAAATGTGTCCTTGTATCTTCACCAAAAAATTCATATAGCTAAACCTAGTAAATTTAGCATGTCGATTCAGGTCTCTAATTAGTAATTAAAGGGAAGCATGTAAGGATGAGATAGGAATTTTTGAAGGTGATAATTTGATTTATAATTAGAGTATGTATGTTAAAGGGTCTCTATATTATTTTATTTATTTATTGTTTGATTATAAAATGTGAATAAAATATATTAAATTGTGTGATAATAGTATTTTTAATCTAATATTTAAGGGGACTTTTTTTTATAGTAACAACTAATAAGTGATTGTTAATGTACAAACGAATAGATTTTTACTTTAAGTCATCAAGGAGAGGGCCTTGATCCCATTAAAAAAATCATACACTAAGAAACAATACTGGATTTGTTGCTCGGGGCCATTATAGTAGAGAGTAAGCCAAAACCTCTCAATAATAAAATTAATAAAAAAGAACAACAATCAACTTCAAAGAGCAACCTATCACTATTGCTAGCCACAAAATAACATCATAGTTTATCATCATAGTAAACTTTAAAGAGTTTATGTTTTTTAGACCACTAATAAAACTAGCAAAGTTCCTACTCATAAAGTTTCAATAGTTCATAAAATAACAACTATGCTATGAAAACTAGAAAGATGAGCCAAAGTCTAAAACTATCATAAAAAAATAAAATATCAATGAGGAAAGAATTAAAACTAACAAACTTAAATCTATCATTAGAATTATAAATCCTATCCCAATTATTAGAAAGAATGTTCAACATGCTCTGTTAGTCTTGCTGAAACCTAAAAAATCAGGCTCTAAATACGCAAAAATTAAGGAAGTATAATCTACATTCTCAATTCTTATATAATTTCCATATGTTAAAAAATTAAAATGATTAAACAGGCATAAATATTTATCTTTATTCTATGTTTATGAAATGGGTTTTAGTTATTTTATTTCAAATAAATTTAATGCATATACATTTTGAAATAAAATAATAATTCTAAAAAAATAATAAATCATAAAGTGGTTAAGTAAAAAAGGTGGCAAGAGGGAGTTGAACCCTCAACCTCTCAAGCCAACCTTTTTTCCTACCTACCTACCCTCCTACCCTCTAACCAATTAGTCTATTATTATTATTCGAGAGGATTTGGATGAGAAACTAATTTATTTACATTTCCATGTGCAGGTGAAAAATCAATACAATTTCTTACACAGTGAGTATTTCTTTCCTTAAATATTTTTCAATTCAATAATGAATATTCCCTTCTAATGGATTATTTATTTTATATATTTTAGGAAAAAGAGTGGGGAGAGAGAGTTGAACACTCAACCTCTCGACCCACCCTTTCTTCCAAACCTAACCACCCGACCTACCCTAACCAATTGTCCCATGTTATTCCTTGAGAGTATGGGTAGGAGTTAAGGGATAAATATTAGAGTGTTTTATTTCCTTTTAATAATTTAGAAATAAATTATTAGGAGAATAAATGTATTATTTTTCTCTTGTATGTATGTTTCATAAAGTTTTTTCATTTCATGAAATTATTGTTTTTACTAATGTCACTGTTTTTAATTTTAATTTATAATTTACTCTCAAAAACATTAAAGTGAAGAAATGTAATATGTTGGTAAAGATTACTATGTTCATTAGGTTTGAAATAAAATTCAATTTGCATTAATCTTTAATTTTCAAATACCTAAATGAAATCTTGTAATTTTACCCTATTGTAATTTTAATTTTAAAAATTAAACTTGTAGGGTAAAATGGGCATAATTGATTATCTATTACCATATGTGATTTATTTGTAACTTTTCATTTTAAGAAATACTAATTAATTGATTTGAAGTGTGTGCATTTATTTTATCTTCCACCTTCATTTTAATGTATGCATATTAGGGTTTTTGTTTGGAATTTGAAATTATTTTATTGCAAGGACTCTATGCATTTTTATAAAAGGGTTGTAAGATTATTTTATACATTAGAAATATTTATAACATTAGGGTTGTTATTTTGCAACAAAACTAATACTTGCCCTATGTGAATTCTTTGAAAAATATTAGGGTAAGTGCTCCCCTATTTTAGGAGAGTTATAAATCATTTTTACCCTAATGATTTAAAGAGTATTTCTATTGCCTTATATTTATGAAAGGGTATTTTTAGAAGTAAATACCTATGATTAATGATTTAATTTTATTGGTATTTCTATTCTATTTATCAAATACATTTGTATAAGTTAGGTCATGATTTTATTATTAATTAATAAATAAATAATTTTAAATTGTGACTTTTATTGAAAGCTCAAAAACGTTATTAATATAATCACTTTAATTTTAAGTTTTATTTAAGGACTATGTAAGGTCGGGTGTTTTGTGTAGGAATTAAACATTGGATTATTATGCACAAACACCTAAAGATGTAACAAATCAAATTTTCTATACAGGAAATGTTTTCCCTAAAACCATTATATGGTTGAATATTTGTAAATTTTAGGGTTAGTTTTGGGTATTAGGTTCTGAGAAAAGGTATGTCTTTTCACAAGAAACCTTTAACTACTATATTTATATTGAAACATTTCAAATCAAAAATATCATGACACAATTGGGAAAATCTCCTGCAATTACAGACTCAGACCTAATATGCAATTTTTCAAATGCTAATGTTAGATAAGTTGTTTATGCTTTTTGAGGTTATATAGTTTTTATTTTCAGTTAGTTTTTCAGATACTTTTTGAACTAGTGTGTCCTGTTGTGTTCTATTCCTTGATTCATTTGTTTAAGATTAATTCATGCAATTCGAATAGCAACTGTATGGTCTAAGAACCTACCGTTATTCCTGTCGGCCTCTTAATTTGGGTTAAAATCGATAGGATTAATTGTATAAATTATTTTGAATTTTGATTCAACAGAAGCCTGTAGGATGATAGTCTCACTTTAAAGGAGTGAGTTCCCTTAAAAAGTTATCTCTGACTATATGTATGATTGGAAGTAATTGACTCTATTCCCAATTTTGCATTTGGCACTGATCTCATTTCATTTGTAATTGTTATTTGGTTCTATTTTATAGTTTACTTATCTAATCTAATTTCTTCTTTAAAAATCATTCATAATTAGGTTTTAGTAGTATTGCATTTTTAGTTTAGATATCATATTATTTAGCTATTAGAAGATTATAGTTTTTTCCTCCAAGGATTGTTTACTCCTTTGGAAGGAGTTGTGTTTGTGTGTGCATGCGTTTGTGCAGCATAGGGCATTTGTGGATTTAGGCCTACCAGCCTTGGCTCAATCGAGTCAAAATTGCAGAGGCACTAGTATGTGCCTGTCAGTTGGCCTCGAAATGGTCCAGCATTTTTTAGCACCAAAAAATTGGTGACTCTACTAGGGACGCTATCAGTAAAAAATACCTACAAAATCTTTGGTTATAGTTTAGTCATACTCTACTGGAGACAGAACTTAGAATCAGTTATATGATTTTATCCTTCTTATGAAGAAGGTGGTGGCTCTATTGAACAAAGCATTTTAGTTAATGACTCTACTGAGGGAGAAAACTCAGAAGGAGATAGGAAGATAGCCTAAAAGGGATGAGAAATTTTCCTCTAATTAGTAATAGAAGATCTATTACATGATGTTTAGAATTCTGTTCAAAAGGTTTTTGATTCCCATTGATACCAGGCCTTTGGATCTTATAAAGTTTCAATGTAGTTCTAATGAATTATTTTCACAACTTTCACAGAGGGTTCTTGAATTTTATGGAGATTATGATGAATCAACTCTTGATCATTTGGATGCTTTTCATATATTTCTTGATAAATATGAGGTCCATATAGAAGATGATGCCATGAAGTTGTTTGCATGGTCATTAAAAAATAATGCACAAGAAGTATATGAATCATTACCCACACATTGTATCTCATCATGGTGAAAGTTTGAGAAATGGTTTCTTTATACATTTCAAGATGCCAGTGGTGAAGAAGACAACATGTGCTATGAACGATATGAAGACCAAAGTTCCAGCATGGAAGAAGATCCAAATTACATTGTGGAAGTAGAATTGTACATGTCCCCATTAGATATATTCTTCAATTTAGAAAGATATGAAGGAGAATCTACAATACATTTGTTCATGAGAATGATAAGGATTTATCAAAAAATACCTTCTAATATTAGGCCTAATTTTTAAAATAAAATATACAGTTTAGGAGTAACTCGTGATCAGGTAAAGCTTATTCTTAAAATTGTATACAAAGATGTAATGGAAGAAGATGATCAAGTTACAAAAAGGGCGCAAAAACCTAATGATATTTTAGATTCAGATGAACAAGAAAATTCAAATCAGGTTGAAGAAGAATCTATACATAGTAAGATTTGTATGGAAATAGGTATTAACGGCCATGATGGTGAGGAAGAAAATCACCTCAGTACAGAACAAATTTCAAATTTGTTGGATGTTGAATATCATAAGTATGTTCAAAAGAATGGTTTAAATTTTACTTATAATCATTAGGATGAGCATGATCAGGTTAAATTTGATACAATAAAATCTCAAAGGAGTGAAACATTTGATGAAGGAAATATGTTTATGAATGGTTTTGAAAAAGATGAAGAATTTTCTAGATATGGACCATGTGTTAATCCATTCTGTGAAATAAATGAAATCTCTCCAGACTATGAAGGTGAATTAGATACAATATATGAGCATGAAGAATTTTTAGTATAGAGAATTGATAAAGACATTTTTCCTGAAGCAGATGGTGATGATTTTAATAAGTTAATTAAGTCTAATTTGGATATTATGCTAGAGGATATCACACAATCAAAAAATGTATCACATGGTGAACAAATTTATTACATTGGGAAATATGAAGATTGGCATGAAAATTATGTTTAGTGCATTTCAAGAAGGCATAAAATATTATATGACCAAAACAAAGTTTTTGACAGAGGTAAGGTTTCATGGACAGGTAAGTATATCTTCTATTTTTCTTAATGTTCTATGTTTTCTTGCATTTTAAGTACAGTCCCTTTTTAAATTATCCTTTCATTTATATTTATATGATCATTTTTGTATACATGTGCAATTAAAATTTTTAATATTAAGAGCTCATGTATAATTACAAATTTTGCATTGTTATCATATTATTATATAATTGTATATATTATAATATTGCATTATTTTACAATTATATTGTGCACTAAAGTTTAAGTAAATAAAATATTTATTATATCAACATAAAATACTGAAGCAATTTTGAGCGGAAGAAAATAAATTTGTTTATCTTGCTGTTGAAAATGAATCACGTTTTTATCTTTAGGCTACAGATTTGAAGCCATTTTTGAGCATTAAATGACTACATTTCTACATCTAAAATGACTCCCAAGCATTTTCCCATAACCAAAGGGAAATTTTGGGGCACTTCAATGTGTTTTTGGGATGCTAGCATACCCAAAAACGCCCAAAAATTTGCAAAAACGGCCAGCTGATTTTATAACAGTGAAGATTTTATTAAAAATTTATTTGGGGGAAATGTTTATTGGCAGCGCAAACTCAGATGTTTGACTGCACTTTCTACAATTCACAATGTTTGTGCTAGCACAACGTTGAATCCCCGATTACTTTGATTACACATCAATCATTTGTAGATGGGAGATTGGGTGCATCCCTTGCTGACCTCTACTGGCGGTAGGAAGATGTCCTTCTGGAGGGATATAGTGGTTAGAACACATGATAGACTTTGTTCTTGCTTCCCCACATCTTTCATCTTGAGTGTTAGAAGCAACCAGCAGTGGTGACTATATTTTTGGAGCCAGTGATGTAGCTCTAATAGGAAGGAGCAATGAGCGACAACATGTGCCTCGTACTCAGTATAGCTTGCAAAAACTAATTATGGGAAGAATGTTGTTGAGCTACCTAAACAAACAAATGGCATTGCAAGAAATTATACCAAATCTTGCCTTGAAGTTGCAAGTGACTCTAGTGTTCCAGCGATTGATTTATCGTCAAGATAACAAACATATTTGAGCAATGGTTTATGTTGGAAACTGCAATTGAAGCAATTGTTGTATTGTCATTTATGTCAAACCTTAATTGGTAAGACTATTGCTACATAGGAAAGTACTATATCTATTTGATTGATGAGATGGGGATAGGCAGGGTTGGTAACAATAGCACCTTGTGTGTGTGAATTTTGTACCTGATCTATATACACAACACTTCAATAAAACATTAGAGGTTAGCAAAAATCAAAATCTTGGAAGTAATTGAATCTAAACTAACCATACGATTTACTGCCTTCTAATAGATGCGAGTATGTATTCTCAGATTGGACCGAGATCAGTGACCTTGACGACACCTAAATGAAGGATTTGAATGCAAAATCTAGATATGAATCAGATGTAATTAATCTATATTTTTTGGTTTTTCTATGAAAACTTAGATATGAAATTTGATCTAGGATGAACGGATATGCAATTAATCTAACAATGATATGAAATGAAACTAAGATGAATACAAAAACAAGATTGATCTCACAATAGCCTTGATTCGCAATAAGCTTTGATTCTCCAATTCCAATTCTCCAATGTGATTGTGCAACTCTTGAATTGATTTTGGCAGCATAAGTATGTGAATTTCTGAGATGATTTGAGATTGAAAGCTTGAGAGATTTTTTTGAGAGATTATTTGTGAAGAGCTGAGCCTTGATTTTATAGAAATCTAGAGCTTTGGAGGTGCATGAAAAAAGCCATAAATCACTCTTGATAAACTCAGGTTGATTTTTGAGTTAACAAGAAATTAAGAATATTTAATTCATAAAATCATGCAAAAGCAGTTTTTATCTCAAAATAGAGCTTTAGTTTTTTTTTTGTTTTTTTCAACTCATCATCAGATGTTGAGTTTCAATTTTAAAATTGATTGTTAATTTCTAGTTGCCTGCTTTTCTGATTGTGCATGATTTAATTATAAATTAATTTAAAAATAAAGTGATTTATTGTCAACTTAACTGATTTTGAAAATTAAAACAATTGATTCATGGGTTAATCAATTATTAAATCAAACTTTTATTAAAAAATAATATCATTAAATATGACAACTTGCTTTAATTAATTAAATAAGAATTTAATCAATTGATGATAATAATTTTGATTTATCGTCAAATTTAAATAATAATAATTTAGGAATAAATGTAATTAAATTTAATTAAATAATTAAGTGGCAGTATTAAATCTAATTAATTAAATATTTAGAATATTCAATTAATCAAACTTTAGGATAAATAAGATTTATTGCCAAATAATCATTAAATTAAAGATAATTAAGATAATTAAGATAATTAGGAATATTGCTAGGAATATTCCCCGATGCAGAATTTAAGATAATCAATTAGGATTCGATGATGTTCAGATGTGCCTTTGGTTAGGACTTCGATGTCAATTTCATTCGATTTGAGGATGTAGGAGGTTAATGAACCTATAGCCCATTTTTGGGGTATTACATTTTGCCCCTCTTTGAATTACTGTGCAAAATACAGTGGTTCAAAGACAGTCTGTGTATGATGCTGAAACTGATATGAAAAGATAAACCGATTCTGAGACAGAAACTGATTGAAAGATTTGGAGATATTAGGTCCTGAATGACCAAAGATAGTGTTCACTATAGCTGCGATGAATCGATGATTACGAAAGAGTGTCAAAACGCCTGATTCTAAACCTTATGATTACAAAGAAGTGAGTGACCGATTCCAGACCTGATTGTCCTTATATTGAACCACATTGGTATCACATCCTGAACCCATTAGTTACGAAGAACCAAGGAAATAACACTAACGAACCGATGGTTGCGAAAAGCTGATACAGTTTACAAGATTAGGAGAATACCAGATTGATATGGATCTTGATGAATCTGATATGCCCCAAGCAATGATAGATTTTCCCCAAGCGATGAGGAATTTTAGATGAATCATCAACTAGATGTGGTTGTTGTCTTGATTACTGAGGAAAGATTGATTATAGATTTAGATTTACAAACTTGAATGATGTGCAATACCATGCCCCCTTCGGGATGAAAATTGAAATTTGACAAGAAAAGTCAGTGTTATAGTTTAGAAGCATGTTAATTGATTTGAGAAGTGGTTATACATGTCCGAGAACGTGTTCTACATCATTTAGAGGTCTTGGAGACCGAGTTTGACTAGGTTAAACCATGAGTTGACTATAGTTAACCAAGTTGAAATTTTGATAGTTTGATGTAAGATAATCAGTTAAGTTGAATTCTAGATTTTTGTGATGATTGAAGGTTGAATATGCAAGCAGTTAATAATATGAATGATCTCAGATTTTGATTTTGATCTCGAAAAAGGATTCTACTTGTTGTTTCGTTGGAGGAACCTTCATGTATGATTCAGCTCTTGTTAGATTTGAAGAGGGGATTGAAGAATCATTTCAGAGTTGAAGTTTATTCAGTCATTGTGAGATCATGTAAACATGCAAAATGCAAAGAGACATGCAAAATGAAATGCAACCTAAGACCTAGGACCTAGTCACTAATCATGTGTCGGTCATTTTCATCATTGAATTTTTAGGTAACTAGATAAATCAATACAATGTCCACTAGTTATGAAACCATAGACATATGAATATCGATTTGTATGCTCACGAATCAATACAACACCCACTGGTTAGGCAACCATGGACATATGAATATTGATTTTATTTTCAAAATGTCAAATTAGATATAAGCACCAAGGTACAAATGCTAGGATGACCTGAATATCATGTCCTTTTTGATATAGCAATTTGTATAAGCATCAGAACATAAATGTTGTGATGACCTGAATACACCTTGCATTCAAACACATCAAACAATCAAGAGATCATTACTAAATCCAATGTGAATTACCCGTAGTGACCCTTTATCATTCACACCCTTAGGCAAGATCATGTTTCATAGTAGGAGAAAGAACTTACTCAAAAACACAATAGTTAGATCAAACTTCCTTGAATTTTCTGGGTATCAATGGTCGAGGTATGCATGGCCATCTAATTCGAGATAGAGGCTCTTACAGTCAGACACCATTTCAATCTAGAATTTTCAAAGTTGTTAGATTTTCACATACAAGAAGAAGACAAAGAAAAGATTATGCCCCCAGTCATCACTCTCTAAATCCTGTAAAGGACATCATCGAAGAGCTCAAAGGGACACAATATGCGAAAATATCAATGCAAATCAATAAGCATACAAGGACATGAAAGCATGAAGCACAAATTGTTTTCAGTTTGTGTTTGATTTGTGTTGTTGTAGATGCAAAATCCTTTCTGGAGACAAGATTGACTGACTGACTCAAATGAAGCTTCAAAGGACTCTAACTGGATATGACTTATCTAAGATGTACTAGAGACCATAGGCTATGACATTGATTGCCCCCAAGTTTGAACATTGATAGGATACAGATGCTTGAGCCAATTGGTGTACAAACTAACTTATTGAAACAAGGATATATACAAACTTGGAGATATGCACAAACTAAAGTAGGACTAAAAGTTGGGAAAGACCAAGATTGTGCTGAATGATGGAGCATTTTGAACAAGTGGTGCTCATTTGCTAGGTTTTCACCATCTTGGCAGAGCTTCTATTTTTGCTACCAAGGTGCCTGTTTCCGGGTTTTCACCAAGGCACTTTTTCTTTTTCTCATTTTTTTGTATTTTTGATATTTTTTACTTTTTTTGTGAATCATCAAGGCACCTATTGCTAGGTTTTCACCAAGATGTTCAGTTTTTCATGACTTTTTCCAATTTTTTATAATTTTTTTCAGGATATTTTACCATAGACTGAATGCCTTAGGCATAGAATTTCTTTAGATGGAGAACATTGATTGGTTCTTGGAGCTGTTCTCCTTTGGTTGTTGAGATTTGATAGGCACCAGAGCCAAAATTAGCAGTGATTACAAAGGGACCCAGCCAGTTGGGTTCAAACTTCCCCTTGCATTCTCGATGTGATTGATTTTTAGTATTTTCTCTCAAGACTAGATCACCAACCTTAAATTCTCTGTGTTTGACTTTCTTGTTGTAGCCTCTAGACATTATTTTCTGATATACTCTGAGATGATCATATGCTACTTGTCTACACTTATCTAGTAGTTCAAGTTCTTGCAACCCAGACACTCTATAGTCATCATCAGTTACTAGACCATGCATTCTGATTCTTAGTGATAGGATTTCAACCTCAATAGGCAGTACCGCTTCAGACCCATAAACTAAAGTGAAAGGAGTAGCCCCAGTAGGTGTTCTAATACTTTTTCTATAGGCCTAGAGAGCTGGATTGATCATGAGATGCCAAGCTCTTCCTATTTTATTAACTATACGGTGCAATATTTTCAATAGATTTTTGTTGGAAGCCTCTGCTTGTCCATTTCCTTGAGGATAGTAGATAGATGACCAATGTTGAGTAATCTTGAATTTGGCACATAGATCATCTAGGTCCTTGTTTTTTAATTGTCCCCCATTACTGTGATTATAGAATGTGGTATCCCATATCTGCATATGATGTAGTTCAAGATGAACATGGATATCTGTTTCCCAGTTGCTTGTGTCAAAGGAACCGCTTCTACCCATTTTGTAAAATAATCTGTAGCTATGATTATATGGGTATGTCCATTAGAATATTGTGGATGGATAGCACCTATAAGATCAAAATCCCATTGTTGAAAAGGCCATTGTGTAGTGAAGGGAATTAGATCTCTCCCTGGAGCATGAATTAAGTTGCCATGAACTTGACACTTTTGACAATTTTTAGCAAATTTGATAGCCTCTTTTTCCATGTCAGGCCAATAGTACCCAGCCCTAATAATTTTTTGAGCTAGTGTTAAACCATTCAAGTGTGACCCACATATACCATCATGGACTTCTTCAAATGCACGTTGAGACTCTTCTCATTCTAAACACCTAAGTAGCGTACCATCTAGACCTCATTTGTATAGATCATTACCAATGATGAATTATCAGGATGCGGTACAGATAAGGTTTCATTTCTCAAACCAGTTAAAGGAATCAAGAATGATTTGGTCTTGGAGATAGGAGAAAAGGTTTTTGTATCTAGATGAATCATAACCTACAACAGTGTAGATCATGCAGGTTTTAGGGGAGTCATATGCAAGATAAGATAGTGCTTCCACTAAGAACTCGTAGTGTAGCTCATGTTCAGGCTATTGTAAGAGAGTAGATAATGTTGCCATTGCATCGACAGCCTTGTTCTCCATTCTAGGTATTTGCTCAAATGTGATAGATATGAAGTATTTCTTTAGAGCATCTACCATTTTCTTGTAAGGAATGAGCTTTTCATCTTTAGTTTGGTACACATCATTGACTTGATGAATAACAAGTTGTGAGTCTCCATGAATGTTTATCTCTGTCACTCGCAACTCAATCACTATTTTCATGCCATTAAGAAGGGCTTCATATTTTGCAATATTGTTTGTGCAAGGAAACTTTAATCTGAATGCTTTGGGTATTGAGTATCCTTGAGGAGTTATGAACAAGATGCCTACTCTAGATCCATTTTGTGTATAGGAGCCGTCAAAGAATAACTGCCGCTCTCTAGAAGAAAGGTGCATGATAGAAGAATCTGGAAATTCCATTTGCATTGGAGTATCATCAAATAATGGTGCTTCAGCTAATTGATCAGAAATTACCTATCCTTTTATAGCTTTTCTCTCAACATATTCAATGTCAAATTCACTCAAGAGCATGACCCATTTAGTTAATCTACTTGTGAGGACAGCTTTGCTTAGTAGGTATTTTAGTGGATCGATTTTAGCTACCAAATGAGTGGTATGAGCTAAGATATAATGTCTCAGTTTGTGTGATGCAAAGATCATAGCTAGACAAGCTTTCTCAATCATTGAATAGTTCTTCTCATATGCAACCAATGTTCTACTGATATAGTAAATAGCTCTTTCTTTCTTATTTTCATCATGTTGTGCTAGCAATGCCCCCAGTGATGTATCTATTGTGGAGACATATAAGATCAGTGGCTTCCCATGAATAGGAGGCATCAAGATAGGAGGATTTTCTAGATATGTCTTGATATGGTCAAATTTCTTTTCACATTCATTATGCCATGTAAAGGTCACACCTTTATGTAATGTCTTTGTGAAAGGTTGTGATATGTCAGCAAGCTATGATATGAATCTTCTGATAGATTGAACCCTCCCTTGTAATGTTCTCATTTGATTGATATTCCTGGGAGGTTGCATTTCCATTATAGCCTTTACTTTAGCTGGATCAACTTCAATGCCTTTCTTTGAAACTATGTATCCTAAGAGCTTTCCAGAAGTGACACCGAAGGCACACTTCTTAGGATTTAGTCTGAGACTAAATTTTTCCATTCTGTCTAGGATCATGCTCAAGTCATGTAGATGTTCAGTTCTGATCATAGATTTTGCTAAGGTATCATCAACATAGTCCTCCATAGTTTGATGCATCATGTCATGGAAAATAGATGTCATTGCTCTTTGATAAGTAGCACTAGCATTTTTAAGCCCAAATGGCATAACATTCCAACAGAAGGTACCCCATGCACATGTGAAAGCAATTTTCTCTTGATCCTCGGGAGCAATTTTGATTTGGTTTTATCTAGAAAAACCATCCATTAAGGAATACATCTTGAAACCCATAGTCATGTCCACTATCATATCAATGTTAGGTAGTGGAAAATCTGTTGGAAACAATTGTCTGAAGAAAATTGCTACTCAAATTATGTATTGTCTTTGATGTCACACAATGTCATAGTCCACAACAATCAGTACCTACCGAGCTCAGTCGGTCTGCCTGGCATTAAAATTAGTGTTTATCGAGTCCATTCAGTTATCAAAGAAAATCAGTGTTTACCGAGTTCACTCGGTTATCAAAGAAAATCAGTGTTTACCGAGTTCACTCGGTTGTCGAAGAAAAGTTAGCATTTACTGAGATCACTCGATTATCGAAGAAAAAGGATTATCAATGTTTATCGAGTTCCCTCGGTCTCCAAAAGATTGTAGAAAATTTCATTATGGTCACCGATCACTGTCGGCCCTTGAAGGATCTTTGCAAATAAAGTTTTCTTAATTCAGCTGACTGTTATACTAAGTAATGCCGATTTAACAAATCTAAAATCATATAAATAAAAGGTCAAATGTGAAAAATAAACAAGACACATAGAAGAAGATATATAGAAGAAAGATAGGAAAGGTGTGTGCAAAATTGTGAAGGATGACCAGATATCCTTGAGGAGTAGTAGAGATATATTCGATCAGGAAGGATCACACTTATACAGAATAGAGATCTGTAATCAGCAAGGTAGTTGCATTATTATACAGGTCATTTTCATTGTTACCTTTTTATCATTGTAACAGTGAATTCTAAATCTCTTAACCAAGTTGGTTTAACAACCATATTGTAAATCCTCTAACAAGGTGACAATTCCATTGAATTGTTCTCAAGACCTCTTACCAGGCCACTCCTAGCAAGGTGATTAAATCCTCTAACAAGGTCACACCTAACAGTGTGTTTTGTAACCTTTTACCGGGTTGGCTTCTAACCGGGCATCACTTTAGAAAAGTGAAAATCAGTACCTAGATACATTGGTGGTTTTTCCCATATTGGGTTTCCACGTTAAATCTTGTGTCTCTTATGTTCTTAATAGTTATCTTAATCATATACAAGTGGTGATGAATATCTAAAAGATAATTCTACTAATACTTTCTGCATCTACCAAGTTATTGCAATCTATTTACCAAGTGTTAAACAGATAATATTCATTAAGATATCCTAAGGGATCTAGAAAGAAATAATAGTGAAGTGTTTTATGGTTGATTGATTCACCCCCCCTCTTAGTCACTTCATCCATATTCCATCAATTGGTATCAGAGCTTGTTGGTGCTTGCAGGAAGGGTTTCAAGGACCTAAGCTAAAGATCAGGATGTCTTACAAGAGAGAAATTCCAAAGCTCAATAGAGATAACTTCTCAGCATGGCAAGGTCTCATGAGACTTCATCTGGCTTCCATTGGTGATTCAGGATGCAAATACATTGATGAAGAAAACACAGTTCCTACTGGCGCATTAACTGTTGAAGACATTGCAGAGAAAAAGAGTCATAACACCATGATGATAGACATTGCATCAGCTCTCAGCTATGAAGAATTTGATGATATTAAAGAATGCACTACTGCATATGAAATGTGGATCACACTGAAGAAAATATATGGTGGTGATGCAAATGTGAAAAGAGCCAAAGCAAAAATCCTAAGAGGACAGTTTGACAAGATGAATATGAAAGAAGATGAAAACATTGCAAAATATGTTGAAAGGATCAAAGCAAGTTTTAGTGCAATTAGAGCTTTTGGAGGAACAATCTCTGATGAAACTGTTATAAGAAAGGTACTCAGAACATTACTCCCTATCTATGCAATAAGAGTATCAGCTATTCAAGAAAGAAGATGTGAAACAAACCACAATATAACTTTGGATGCTTTAGTTGGAAGATTGACAGCCTTTGAATTAGACAACTATGACAACTATGTTCCAAATTCCAAAAATATTGAGTCAGCATTTGAGGCCAAGGTTTCACTAAGGAAGAACAAGAAAATAAAAGAAGTTCAGTCAGAAAGTGAAGAAGTATCAGAAGAAAGTTCTGATAGTGATCTTGAAATTGTAGAAGCACTACTTGCAAAGAAGTACTCTAAAGGGAAAGGTAAATATAAAGGTAAAACTCCTTTAATCTATTTTTCATGTGAAGAAATTGGACATATTGCAGCTAGGTGCCCAAACAAGCAAGCCAAGGAAGAGAAGAGAGGTCACAAGTACTATGGCAAAAAGAATTTCAAATCATTCAAGGATAAAGGTAAGAAAACATGTTTTATGGCTAAAGATTCTAATGATAGTGAAGAAGAAATTGTCTTTATTGCTATAAAAGATGAATCTGATGATGATGAAGATAAGATGGCACTTATTTCTCATATAAGAAAAGATGATATATGGATAATAGACAGTGGATGTTCACATCACATGACTGGTGACAAGACAAAATTTGAATACCTAGAAGACTGTGATGGTGGCAATGTAAGATTTGGAAACAATGAACCTTGTTGTATAAAAGGAAAAGGAAGAATTTCATTAACCAAAGAACTCGTATGTGATAATGCTTATTGGGTTGAAGGACTAAAACATAATCTTCTAAGTGTAGCACAGCTAATCAACATTGGTTTCAAGGTTGAATTCATGAATTGTCAAGCAAGACTGCTGGATGAAAAAGGAAAACTCATTGGATCAAGCAAACAAACAAAAGGTAACTTATTTTATCTTGATCTCAGTGAATATTCATGTTTTATTGCTCAAATTGAAGAAAGTTGGCTATGGCACAAAAGGTTATGTCATGTAAATTTTGATAACATGATGAAAATAAGAAAATTCAATAAGGTAAGAGGCATTCCTACTTTGAAGAAACCTGATATTGGTCTATGTAAGAATTGTCAGATTAGCAAAATGAGTAAGATTAGTTTTAAGAGTAAGAACTATCAGTCTAAAGAGATTTTGGAAATTGTGCATACTGATTTATGTGGACCTATTGGAATAGAAAGCTATACTGGAGATAAATTCTTTATTCTTTTCGTTGATGATTATTCTAGAATGATGACTGTTATGTATTTAAGAGAAAAGTCAGAAGCATTTGAAAAGTTCAAATGGTACTTGGCAAGAGTGGAAAAGAAAACAGGGAAAAGATTGAAATGCTTAAGATTAGACAGAGGTGGTGAATTCATCTCCCATGAATTTAACAACTTTTGCATTGAAAGAGGAATCAAAAGACAGGTATCAGCTCCTAGAACTCCTGAGCAGAATGGAATAGCTGAAAGAAGAAATAGATCTATTATGGATTGTGCAAGGACTCTAATGATAGAAAATAACATCACCATAAAGTACTGGAAGGAAGCTATCAGCACTGCAGTTCATACCTTGAACCGAGTACAATTGAAGAAAGACACATTCAAAACTCCTTATGAGTTATGGTATGGCTATAAACCCAATGTAAGTTAAATGAAAGTATTTGGTAGCAAGTGTTATATCTTAAAAGAATCCAGAAGAAATAAATTTGATGTGAAAAGTGATGAAGGAATATTCCTAGGATATTCTAGCAAAAGCAAGGCATACAAATGTCTGAACTTGTCTACTCACAAAGTCATAGAAAGTATACATGTAAAATTTGATAAGTTTGCAGAAAAGACTGAAGAAGAAAGCAAAAGGGAACCTGAAAACTACAGGAGATTCATTTACATTGAACCTGAAACATTGCCAGACACAACTATCAATGAGGAAACTATATCTACCGATCCTAGCATAGTAACCGAGTCATAGGAAGAAGTTCAAACCAAGTCACAGGAAGAAGTTCAAACCGAGTCACAGGAAGAAATTCAAACTGAGTCTCAGCCTGAAGTTACCGAGCAAATATCTACCGAGCCAGAGCAACCTGAAGAAGAGATCCTAGAAGACAACAACATGACTCATTCAAAAAGCAAGGAACCTATACTAGCCAAATATGTCAGAAGGCATCATACACCAGATCAAATTATTGGAAACAAATTAGATGGTACTATGACAAGAAGTAAGCTAAAAGGTACATGTCTGCTTACTGATTTTGAACCTAGAAATATCAAAGATGCATTGAAAAATGAAAGTTGGATTGAAGCAATGAATGAAGAATTAGAACAAATACAAAAGAACAAAACATGGACTCTTGTACCTAGACCTAAAGATAAGAATGTAATTGGAACAAAATGGGTATTCAGGAATAAGCTAAATGAAGACGGTCAAGTATCTAGAAACAAAGCTAGATTGGTATGTAAAGGTTATTCTCAAGAAGAAGGTATAGATTATGGTGAAACTTTTGCTCCTGTTGCAAGATTAGAAGGTGTAAGAACTCTACTTGCTTATGCAACACATAAAGGATTTAAGGTATATCAGATGGATATAAAATCTACATTTCTCAATGGAATTCTTGATGAAGAAGTCTACATTGAACAACCTGAAGGCTTTGTTGATCCAGATAAAAAGGACATGGTCTGCAAGTTACACAAAGCATTGTATGGTTTAAAACAAGCTCCTAGAGCATGGTATGAAAGACTTCATAACTATCTGATTCAGATTAATTTCAAAAGAGCCAATGATAACAGCAATCTGTATATTAAAGAAGGACCAGATGACAAAATTGTATTGGCAGAAATATTTGTAGATGATACTATATTTATAGGGAATGATGATCAGTGCAAAGAATTTTCAGAGAAAATGAACAAAGAATTTGAAATGTCTATGTTTGGTTTAATAAAATTCTTTGTTGGTCTTCAAATTCAGCAAAGCAAGAATGGTATATACATTACTCAATCTAAATACATTAAGGAAATACTTAAGAAGTTTGGTATGGAAGATTCATAACCATTTGGTACACCCATGTGTACTGGACTGAAACTTACCAAAAATGATGATTCAAAAGAAGTAGATAAGACCTTATACCGATCTATGATTGGAAAATTGCAGTATGTAGTACATACAAGACCTGATATTGCCTTAGCAGTCGGTATAGTAGCAAGATTCTCAGCAAAACCTAAGGAAAATCATATGATGGAAATCAAAAGAATCTTAAGGTACTTAAGAGGAACTAAAGAATATGGTTTGTGGTATAAATTTGGAGGCAATCTAGACTTAAAAGTGTTTACTGATGCTGATTGGGCAGGGAACATTGATGACAAAAAAAGTACAAGTGGTGGAGCATTTTTTCTTGGAAAAAGACTGGTATCCTGGACCAGTAAAAAGCAAAATTGCACATCTCAATCCACAGCTGAAGCAGAATATGTTGCTGCTGTAGTAAACTGTTCAAATATTGTTTGGTTTAAATAGTTATTACAAGGTATGAAGGTTGAAATCAAAGAACCAGTTGTTATATTTTGTGACAATACAAGTGTAATAAATATTTTGAAGAATCCAGTAATGCATTCCAAAACCAAGCACATTGCTATTAAATATCACTTTGTCAGAGAATTGGTGCAGGACAAGGAAATTAGATTAGAATATATTCATACAAAAGAGCAGATTGCAGACATTTTCACCAAACCATTACCCAAGGATGCATTTGTGTATCTAAGAGGTAAGTTAGGGGTCATTCCCCTATCCGAGGCTCACTAAATATAGTTTTAGTGATGCATCAACCAGAACATGATTGAAAATCAACAAGTCGATGCAGCATATTCAAGGAATCATTGCATATGAATCAGTACTAGAGGTACATTAGTTTACACCGGTAATATGTGAATTGTCTTTGGTATGTGTTGTCAAAGAGGGAGTGTCTTTGCTATGTCTTTGCTATTACTTCAAGAAATTTTCAATAGTTAGAGGAAGAGTTTTTAAGAAAAAGGAAGTTTGCTAACAGAGGGAGATTTGAATCTGAACCGAGCTAATCCTTTCAAAATTTCTTATGCTATGACATATTGTGTTGCCATCAATGCCAAAGAGGGAGATTGTTGGAAACAATTGTCTGAAGAAAATTACTACTCAAATTATGTATTGTCTTTGATGTCACACAATGTCATAGTCCACAACAATCAATACCTACTGAGCTCAGTCGGTCTGCCTGGCATTAAAATTAGTGTTTACCGAGTCCATTCGGTTATCAAAGAAAATCAGTGTTTACTGAGTTCACTCGATTATCAAAGAAAATCAGTGTTTACCAAGTTCACTCGGTTGTCAAAGAAAAGTTAGCATTTACCAAGCTCACTCGGTTATTCAAAGAAAAAGGATTATCAATGTTTACCAAGTTCCCTCGGTCTCCAAAAGATTGTAGAAAATTTCATTATGGTCATCGAGCACTGTCGGCCCTTGAAGGATCTTTGCAAATAAAGTTTGCTTAATTCAGCCGACTATTATACTAAGTAATGTCGATTTGACAAATCTAAAATCATATAAATAAAAGGTCAAATGTGAAAAATAAACAAGACACATAGAAGAAGATATATAGAAGAAAGATAGGAAAGGTGTGTGCGAAATTGTGAAGGATGACCAGATATCCTTGAGGAGTAGTAGAGATATATTCGATCAGGAAGGATCACACTTATAGAGAATAGAGATCTGTAATCAGCAAGGCAGTTGCATTATTATACAGGTCATTTTCATTGTTACCTTTTTATCATTGTAACAATGAATTCTAAATCTCTTAACCGAGTTGTTTTAACAACCATATTGTAAATCCTCTAACAAGGTGATAATTCCATTGAATTGTTCTCAAGACCTCTTACCAGGCCACTCCTAGCAGGGTGATTAAATCCTCTAACAAGGTCACACCTAACAGTGTGTTTTGTAACCTTTTACCGGGTTGGCTTCTAACCGGGCATCACTTCAGAAAAGTGAAAATCAGTATCTAGATACATTGGTGGTTTTTCCCATATTGGGTTTCCACGTTAAATCTTGTGTCTCTTGTGTTCTTAATAGTTATCTTAATCATATACAAGTGGTGATGAATATCTAAAAGATAATTTTACTAATACTTTCTGCATCTACCAAGTTACTGCAATCTATTTACCGAGTGTTAAACAGATAATATTCATTAAGATATCCTAAGGGATCTGGAAAGAAATAATAGTGAAGTGTTTTATGGTTGACTGATTCACCCCCCCTCTCAGTCACTTCATCCATATTCCATCAAAATCATCCTTTGGGCATGCTCTGTTCACATCTCTAAAGTCTGTGCACACTCTGATTGAACCATCTAGTTTAGAAATAGGTACAATATTAGAGATCCATTCAGCATAGTCTATAACATAGATGAATCCAGCTTTCAGTAGCCTCTCTAATTCAGCTTTGACTAAGAGTGCAACATGAGGATGCATCTTTCTCAATTTTTGCTTGACTGGTTTTACTCCAGGAGCAATAGATAGATGGTGCATGATAAGATTAGGATCCAATCTAGGCATATTTGAATATTTCCATGCAAAGTTGATCTTTTTCTCTGTTAAGAATGAAGTAAAAAAAAATTTCTCTTCTTCTGATAAGGATTGTGCTACATGTACCAATTGTGGTTCCTCTATTGTACCCAAATTGATAGATTGAGTGGGCTCAATTAGAACTAGAGATCTATCCTATAAATGACTCAGAAGGACATCAAATATCTCATCCTTAGGTGCCTCAAAGAGGTTTTCACCTTCGGATACGTCTTTTCTTTTTACTTTTGTAGGTTCTGAGACTGCCACAAAGTGGTTTTCACCCTCAAAACTCTTGTTATTTTTATTTTTATTCTTTTGACTAAGATACTTGATGTCTGACTCGGTCATGCTGACGCTCAATTCACTGATGGAAGTCCTCATAGGCTCAACTACATTGAGGTAGCAAGCAAGGGCATAGTCATTAGGAAAGGTGTAAACACCATGGCTCAGATTTGTGGAAGTTTGGTCAATAAAATCAAGACGTTGGATAGTCAAGTTGGGAAAGGCTTGGGAAATGGTGTTTATGGATATGGATCTATCATCATTGGCATTGAACCGATGTTCAAGTTTGAAGGTGATATTACAACTCAAAATGTTCAATTTGCAAATAGGCTCAATGTCATTCTGGGAGTCCACTTCAGCCATAGGTGGATCAGACACGTTAAGTTCATTATTTCGCTCTAGATCTACATTGGGTTTAGGTGCATATTGGTGAATAATATCAACATATTTTTCTATGATAAGCTCATCTTCCTCTGGAATGGCTTCCCATTCATAGTCATTTGATTCAGCTTCTGATTCAGGATCTCTAGGAAATCTCAGAATATGTGTAAAGTCAGGATGAATACCCCAAAAAGGGTTACCCTCCATTTCTGATTTGAATTCATATTCATGGGAATCTGTGTTAGAATAGCTATTACCTTCCTCTTGATTAGTTTGATTACCTTTGGGATTAGCTGGTTCTTATGGTGCAACTATCTCTTGTTCTATAGTAGGTTCTTGTGTTTCTACTACATTGATTCTTTTTATTGGATCATCTTCTGCATCAAGAAGCTCTTTGATTTCTATAGGAAAACATTCATACGGGATGAGCTCTGAGCTGTCTGAATCATCATCAGAGGATTCTATTTCTTCCTTCTTAAGAAGGGGTTCTCCTGGTGCAATTTTTTCTATGACATGAGAATAATTACCTTTGAGGTGATATGGTTTTCTCTTAAAGCCTAAGCCAACAACATTTTTGTTTGCTCTACCAGTATGTGAAATAGGTGTAACAAGACCTTTTCCTCAAACTCCTAGAGGTCCTTGACCTAGATATCCCATCTTAGCTATCAATTTGTCTCCTGGACCATATGAATTAGAAGGCTAGTTTGAACAATTAGGGATTCAGATGCATCTTTGTATAGCCATGCAAGCACAACTTCATCCTCTTCAAACTCTTGTTTGGATACTTGTTCTGCCACAAAATTTCTTTTATATGCTTCGAGAGGTTCCTTAGGTTCTGATTTGGACTGTTTCAAAGATTGTCCATAAAACTTGGGTGAGATAGGAGAGATGTCAAAGACAAGACTAGCTCTATAATGTATTCTCCCATCCCATTTTCTTTGATATTGACCTCTTTAGCAATGTCTTCCATCTTCGATGTGGAAGAAACATTTAGCTGCTTAATGGAAGATTCTCTGTTATTGGGAACAAGCTTATCAGCACTTTCCTTCAATGTATTTCAAGTTGTACTCAGATCTGCTGGGATAGTAACCTCTACTCCTTCATAGGGAAATTTCAAACATTGATGGTACGTAGAAGGAATAGCTTGCATTTCATGTATCCATGGTCTCCCTAGAAGGATGTTGTAAGCCAAAGGTAGATCAAGCACCTGACATGTGGTATCTCTGATTACTAGGCCCACTCGGATGGGCAAGACAATGGTGCCTTTAGAAGATCTTTCTTGTTCATCATAGGCTTTTATGGTTATCTTCTTTCTAGGATCAATAGCCATTTCTGAGAATCCTAACTGTACGATCAAGTTGTAAGAACAAATGTTTAAGCCAGGGCCCCCATCTATCAACACATGTTTGTCTCTATGGTTCTGGATCAAGACCTCTATATGCAAGGGCTGATTATGTGGGTGACTCAAGGAGTTGTCATCTTCCTCTAAAAAGGAGATATATTGCAGAGATGTAAGATGTCCAACCATAGTTTGGAACCTATCCAAATCGAGGTCATTAGGAACATTAGATATGAGCAAAGCTTTGTTTAGGAAATCTTTGTGAGCTAGAGATATTTGAAGCAACTCAAACATAGAGATTTTGCAATTTGTGTGTTGGAGTTATTGGAAAATGCTATAAGATGTAGGCCTTGTATCCTTTGGATTTGAAGATTTGGAAGTAGCCTTCTATTTGGAAGCAGATGAAAGATTGAAGGGTATCTTAGGGACATTAGATGAATTTGAGATTTGTCCTTTTAGATGTGCCTGAGCTTGTGATGGAGTAACTACATTAGCTGAGGAATGATCTCTTTCTCTTTGTACAATTGTGATGACATTGTAGCTTTCAGAGAGACATGGTTCAACCATATTGATGACATCATTGTTTCCAGGGTAAGCGTAATTGACTTTTTCCCCCATGTTAGGTTGGGAAGTTGAAACTCCCTAACCATGTTGTGGAAATGGTTCTATGAATGCTATGTGATTGTTATTGCTTTTAGGATTGTCAATCATGATGTCTCCCTTATTAATAAGATCTTGAATAGTGTGTTTCAGCCATAAGCAGTTATTAGTTTTGTGACCTTTACCTCGATGGAAATCACAAAATTCATTTTCTTTCCACCAATGTGGCTTAGGGTCTGGATCAAATTGTCAGATCGCTGGCAAAGAGATGATGTTATCAGCCAGTAGAGTTCTCATAGCTGATTCTAAAGATTCTCCAAGAGGAGTGAACTTTCACTTTTTATCCCAAGATTTGTATTCTGGCTTCTTTTGAAATGTTTTGGATGACTTTTGTTCTGAAGCTTTAATGGCTTGGGAACCAAGAGTTAGATTATAGGCTAGTGCCTTTAATGGGACATGGATAGTGTCAACAATGCCATCTGTGATGATGCCTTTGTTCTTGTTCTAGTTTTTGTTTTTATCTTTTGAACCAGATCCAGATTTGTACTTGTCCTTTTGAAGTGTGATGTCTCCTTTCTTGACAAGTATTTTCTCAATCTTGATTGCATTATCCACCATTTTATCAAAAGATGCATGATCTTACATTTGTAAAGGATATTTGATCTCTGGAACAAGATTATTGATAAAGATTTCAAGTTTCTCCATTTTGGGAATTGGTCTAGCATATAGAGAGAACTTCTTTCACCGCCTCTTGAGGAATGTTAGGAAGGGTTCTCCTGGATATTGCTTGAGGTTACAAATATCGATCATGGTGACCGGGATTTGAATATTGTAGGAGTATTGTTGATAAAAAAATTTAATCAACTCCTCAAAAGTTTTGATCGTAGGAGGCAATCTAGAAAACCAATGAATGGATGCTCCTCCCAGAGATCTAGGAAAGAGACACATCAGATAGGTCAGTTCATGCATGAACTCCATGGATTGTGTACACAACTCTTTGACATGATCTTGAGGATCAGAGTGTCCATCATATTTATCATACTTTGGCATCTCCACTCTTTTTGGGAATGGTGGCATGTACAAGTCTTTGTCGAACGAAAAAGGACATAGGGCCTCCATGGAGAACTCCTTGGGTTCTTTTTCTTTTTCAAGCTTATTCAGTTTAACTTGCATAGCATGCATCTATTTCATCATAGCCAATAAAGGAGTTTCTTCCTCATGTGTGATGATATCTTCGACATTAAAGTTGGGAGGAAGTTTAGCTCCTTGGTGAGCCAACTCTAAAAAGTATGTTTCCCTATCTTCCTTCAAGAAATGCCTCATCATTTTCTTGAATTCATCATCATTTTGATATCAGGCAATTTCTTCAGGTGTGGGTGCCTGATCTGCACCATGTTGGGTGATTCATCCCTACTTGAGACATGGTAGGAGTTCTGATAGGAGTTCTAGGACTCATTGGGATAGATCAAGGCAGGCTTTGTTGACTACCTCTATGAGTTGATGGAGGAGGTACGTAACCAGTTTTTAATCAAAAGTTGCCAAGGCCGTCATCTTCGTAAAGACCCAAATTGATGAGTTGTTCAAGAGTTGGACCTTTCATAGTAGTCAAAGGTAAGGTTTGAGATGTTTCTCCTGATTTCTTGTGTGAGGAAGCTCTGGTTTCCACCATTAACCTTGGGTGAAACAAAAGAATGGGATGAAGACAACTAAAGAATGATTTGATTCGAGAAAATCGGATGACACAACCTTGTCAAGATTATGATTGTTTTGAAGATTCAATTAGACATGGGTGAAGGATACTATGCCTTGGATGTATGGGTAGATGCCCAAAAGATAGCGGACATGAGTTCTCAACACTTACTCTATTTTTGAAGATTGATTGAGGATTGATAGATCTGACAAGGTTTTGACACAAGATGCAAAAGACTCAAATCGATTAAACAAAAGGTTGAATCAGATTCAAAAGGCCACTTTTGAAAAATGATAGGATTCTCAATAGCTATTGATCTATTCTTGACACAGTGATTTGTTCAACAGATTCTGGAACTAGGCTGAAAACATTAGGTATCTGGCAATTCTAACAATTTTTTGACAACTTTTCAAAATTTCCCAAATGACACTCTGCAGACTCGTACGACAGTGGGTAGGCTATGAAATGACAGTTAAAAAACTTGTATGACAATTGCAAAGACTTGCATGATAGTTGCTAGCAGGATTTGACTTTTTGAATTGGACTAGCAGAAAGACTTGTACGACACTAGGTTCTTCATCATACAATAGTTGGGTTGTTATGAAATGACATTTGACAAAAGCTCGTATGACTTTCTAACCTCCTGAGATGAATTTTGACTCCAGAAAGGAATTTCACTTCAAATTTTGCAAATTTAGGGTTTTTAGTTTTGGATTGTTCGCAAATTGTACTATCCAGATCTGAGGATTAGACCAAATTTGTTCATTTTTACTAACCAAGTAGATAATCAAGCACGCAAAATAGCAAGCAAGTGATTTCAAGCACGTCTGAAAATAATGAACAAGGGAAAAAGAAACCTTGCACATGAACAATCAAGTGACCAAATTGTGCTAATCCCTAAGAGTGCTAATTGTGTATGTTCCAAAAAGTTTTGCAATAATGCATATATTCTTGAAAATGAAAATTTGGCCTCGCTAGGGTTTTTAGTAATGGTTTGACTCTGCAACTTTTATGATCCAAAGGGGTGAACTCCAATCCCGGCGCACCAGGATTTTGACACAGTCCAAGAATTTAATCAATCAGGAGCTGCTAGGGAGATCTGACAACCCAACAATGAACCACACCTGTGAAGATTTCTTCCACAAGGACATTTATATAGTGGTTGTCACTACCATGGTGAAAATGGCTATTACTGCTTGAGGTTCTGTCAACATGGTTGGCCCAATTAAGGGAATCTCCACTACAGTTAACCCTCTCTAAAGGTGACTCACAAAAATATACCACATGCAGACTGGTTCCAAATTCAAGGATCTGAGTTTCTGATACTACCCAAAAAGGGAGTAGAGCATAGTCCTCTAGCCTTTTCACTTTTAACCAAGACAAAGTAGACAAATAAATCCAACATTCTAAGACTAAGATTATCTCACAAAGATTTTTGATGCCAACCCCTCGTGATCTATCAACCTCTCCAGAGAGAGAATTTGTCAATCAAAAGTTGAGGACATGCAAATCTAGTAGAATGTGAGACTTTCAAAGTATCCTCCACACCTACAAGGGATCCTTTGTTGAGAAGAGTTTCACTGGAAACCCACTCTCTCAAGATCCACAAATAGTGTTCATGGGGCCTAATTACTATGTGTAACAAAGATGCTAAAAGCAAACTATGTTCATTTTTTATAGCCCAAATGAAGTCTGTGATAGGAAAGAAATAAAAGTCACTCAAGCTAGACACATGAGATGTTCATTTTGGATCCAAAATCAAAGTCTTATTAGTTGAGAAGATTACCTGAATTCCTCACAATGCGCTTAGTAGAAGTTTACCTATTTTTAGCAATTCTTGCACTTTTTCCAATCAACACCAGCAGGAGTCAATAAAAAATAGAGAATTTCAATTGTTAAGATTAGCCGTTAGTCCAAATCTAGAAATCAAATTTGACAAACTACCCTAAAAAATGAAATGACAATCAAAACCTGGTGCCAAAACCTATACGATAGTGGGTGTGCTTCCAGACGATAGTCCAGAAACTCATACGACACTGGGTGTCAGATCAAACAACTTTCTAACTTTCAAACGACAGTGTGTACAGTATGAAATGATCCTTGATTAAATACACTATCGTACAATAGTGGGTATAGTCTGGTATGGCTTTTGTCAAAAAATCATATGCAAATTATACAGACAAAATTAAAAAATCACAGTTTTGGCTCAGAAAATGACAAGAAAAAGATAGAAATTGATAGAATTGAATTGGAAACCCATATCAGGGCCCCACGATGGGCGCCAGAAATGTGTGTGTGAATTTTGTACCTAATCTGTATACACAACACTTCAGTAAAACATTAGAGGTTAGCGAAAATTGAAATCTTGTAAGTAATTGAATCTAAACTAACCATATGATTTACTACCTTCTAATAGATGCGAGTATGTATTCTCATATTGGACTGAGATCAGTGACCTTGATGACACCTAAATGCAGGATTTGAATGCAAAATCTAGATATGAATCAGATGTAATTAATCTATATTTTTGGTTTTTCTATGAAAACTTAGATATGAAATTTGATCTAGGATGAACGGATATGAAATTGATATGCAATTAATCTAACAATGATATGAAATGAAACTAAGATGAATGCAAAAACAAGATTGATCTCACAATAGCCTTGATTCACAATAAGCTTTGATTCTCCAATTCCAATTCTCCAGCGTGATTGTGCAACTCTTGAATTGATTTTAACAGCATAAGTATGCGAATTTCTGAGATGATTTGAGATTGAAAGCTTGAGAGATTTTTTTGAGAGATTATTTGTGAAGAGCTGAGCCTTGATTTTATAGAAATCCAGGGCTTTGGATGTGCATGAAAAAAGTCATAAATCACTCTTGATAAACTCAGGTTGATTTTTGAGTTAACAAGAAATTAAGAATATTTAATTCATAAAATCATGCAAAAGCAGTTTTTATCTCAAAATAGAGCTTTAGTTTTTTTTTATTTTTTTCAACTCATCATCAGATGTTGAGTTTCAATTTTAAAATTGATTGTTAATTTCTAATTGCCTGCTTTTCTGATTGTGCATGATTTAATTATAAATTAATTTAAAAATAAAGTGATTTATTGTCAACTTAATTGATTTTGAAAATTAAAACAATTGATTCATGGGTTAATCAATTATTAAATCAAACTTTTATTAAAAAATAATATCATTAAATATGACAACTTGCTTTAATTAATTAAATAAGAATTTAATCAATTGATGATAATAATTTTGATTTATTGTCAAATTTAAATAATAATAATTTAGGAATAAATGTCATTAAATTTAATTAAATAATTAAGTGGTAGTATTAAATCTAATTAATTAAATATTTAGAATATTCAATTAATCAAACTTTAGGATAAATAAGATTTATTGCCAAATAATTATTAAATTAAAGATAATTAAGATAATTAGGAATATTCCCCGATGCAGAATTTAAGATAATCAATTAGGATTCGATGATGTTCAAATGTGCCTTTGGTTAGGACTTCAATGTCGATTTCATTTGATTTGAGGATGTAGGAGGTTAATGAACCTATAGCCCATTTTTGGGGTATTACACACCTAAGGAAAGGTTGAGTTATCTTGATACTACAATGAGTACTTGATTATGTTGCACAATGATAAGATAATGTATCGTTTATCTTAGTAAGAATGAAGACTAAACTGGTAGGCTTAACTGAGCAAAAGAGGAGAAATCTTGTTTAAGCCGAGTGATGTTAGTGTCGACCAAGTTAGTATATGCCGAGCAAATCCAGTGTTGACCGAACATCAGTTAATTATTGAGGAAGACAGTGTTAGCTGAGGAAATAGTTTTAGTATTGACTGAGATTTCTAGTATAGACTAAGAAGTTGAACACATTATTGACCGAACGTCAGTATTTTATATTTGAAGGGAATTCAGATTTCTAGCTGACATCGTTGAATTATTGGATTATGTAAAACGTGTTGACTTTATTTATTGATTGTATGGAAGCATTTAATGCACTGTAAAACATTTTATTGTAAATTTTTAAGAGATTTGAGATGTTTCTAGAAAAGAAGATGAAGAACATAAAGCGGGTAGATTCGATGAATCGGACCTAACCCTAAGATCTACGAAGGAGATCAAGCGGTAAAAGATGTATTGACCTAAATGAAGTTGTATTTAGGAAACCTAAGCATGAGGCTAATAAAGAGAGTGGTGTGTGGATAGAAGATAGAGTATGCTGGTGGTGTTATTGACTGTATAAGCAGAGAAGGCTGAAGGAGAAGAGTTATGATTGCTTGAGGAGAATACCGAGTAGATCAGTGATGGAGATGGAAAAGGATCACAATCGGTAGACCAGTATATGTGTATGGAATTGGATCTGATATTTGCAAAGTGAGTTGTATGTTTACAGATCATTATTACTGCTACTTTCTAATCATTGTAATAGTCAAAATCCTTTTAACAGAGGTTGACCTAACAGTCATATGTTAAATCCTTTGAACAAGGTCGCATTCTAATGGAGTGTATGTAAGTCCTATAACAAGGCACACTTTTAACAGAGTGGTTTAAATCCTTTAACCAGGTCACACTTGACAGCATGTTTGTAACCTTTGACAGGGTTGGCTTTTAACCAAGATCACTTCAGAAGAGTGAAAATAATAGTAGCATGTTACAAAGTGGTTTTTCCCAAATTGGGTTTCCACTATAAATCCTAGTGTCAATACTTGTGTGAATGTTTTGATTTGAACATTTCTATGTTTTACAAGTTAGATACAACTGGGGAAGTGGACTGCAATGTTATATGTTTCTAATATGCAATTAGTAATGACCAAGTAACTGTTGGTCGTTAGATCTGATTGGTAGAAGAGTTTTAAAGTTTTTTTTATACATCTGGCCCTAAGAACAACTGATTCACCCCCCCTCTTTGTTGTTCTAAATCATATTAACAATTGGTATCAGAGTTGTGGTGCTTACTGCTAACAAAGAACAAGTTTGAAGGTACTTGAAGCAAATGATCAAGATGTATAAGAAGGAGGTACCAAAGATGAATAAGGAGAACTTTCCCGCATGGAAAATTTTGATGAAGTTACATCTGGTCAGGATTGGAGATTTTGAAAAATATTACATTGAGAATGAGCATACCACACCTATTGCACCCCTGACTACCGAGGAAATGAAAGCCAAGCAAGAACACAACCAAGCAATGTTGGAGATTGCATCTGCCCTAAGTTATCCAAAATTTGAAGACATCAAAGACTATAGCATTGCAAAGAAAATGTGGGACACCCTTGCAACCATCTATGGTGGTGACATAAATGTGCTGAGAGAAAAAGCTGAGAGCCTAAGAGGTAAATTTGATGAAATGAAAATGAAAGAAGATGAGAATATTGCACAATATTGTGGTAGAATAAAAGAAGTTGTAAATGCTATTAGAGGAGCAAATGGAACTATTACTGATGAAACTATAATTGAAAAATTATTGAGAACTCTGCATCCTATTTATGCTATCAAAATTTCATCAATTCGGGAATCTAGATGTATCCCTAACAACAATCTTACTTTGGAAAGTTTGGTCGGCAAGCTTACTACTTTTGAACTTTCTAACTATGATAATTTGACTGTTGGTAGTATTGGTAATGTTGAATCTGCTTTTAAGTCACAAATGGTTTTGAGCAAGTCAAAGAAGGAGAAAGAGAAATGCATAAGTGAAAGTGAAAGTGAAAGTGATAGTGACACATCTGATGAAGAACTTAAGGATCTAGAAGCTCTTATGGCTAGAAGACTAAGAAGGGGAAAAGGAAAATACAAAGGTAAACTCCCTATTATATATTTTTCATGTAATAAAGTTGGTCATATAGCTGCTAGATGTCCTAATAGGAATGATAAGGATGAAGAAAGAGATAACAAGCACAAAGATAGAAGGGATGACAAAAGCTACCAAAGGTACAAGGACTATAAAGGAAAATGTAAGAAATCTTGCTACATTGCTGAAGAAGAGACTGACACTGATAGTGATGATTTTGAAATTGAGGTTGTCTATGTTGCAATGAAAGATGAGTCTGACGAGGATGAGAAAACTGCATTGATTTCCTATGTGAACAAGAATGATAAATGGATTATTGACAGTGGTTGTTCACATCACATGACTAGTGACAAGAGTAAGTTTGATACCTTACATCATTATAAAGGTAAAAGTGTAAAATTTGGTAATGATGCACCATGTCCTATTAGATGAAAAGGATTGATTAAACTGACTAATAAGATCTCTTTTGAAAATGCATATTGGGTAGAGGGTCTTAACTATAATCTATTGAGTGTTGCACAACTTAATAGTACTGGTTACCGAGTGGAATTTTGTCACAAAAAGGCTAAAATATTCAATGCCACTAGTGAACTGATCGGAAGTGGAGAGCAGACAAGAGGTAATTTGTTCTATCTTAACCTATGTGAAGAAACTTGTATGATTGCACAACTTGATGATATTTGGTTATGGGCATAAGAGGCTATGTCATGTTAACTTTGATAATCTGGTAGAGATTAGTAAGAAAAATAAAGTGAGAGGTCTACCTAGATCGAAGAAACCTAAGAATGTGATGTGCAAAGAATATCAGTTAGGAAAGATGACAAAGTCAAGTTTTAAGAGAAAAACCTTTACTTCTGATAATACTTTAGATTTGGTTCATACTGACCTTTGTGGACCATGGGTATACAAAGTTATTGTGGAGCTAGATATTTTATTTTGTTTGTTGATGATCATACCAGGATGATGCATGTAATGTTCTTAAAAAAAAAATTGATGCTTTTCAATTCTTTAAGTGGTATTTGGCTAAGGTTGAAAAGGAAACAGGAAGGAACCTGAAGTGTCTGAGATCTGACTGAGGTGGATAATTTATATCCAATGAATTTAATTTGTTTTGCAATGATAGAGAGATCAAAAGACAAATGTCTGCACCGAGGACTCCTCCACAGAATAGCTTAGCAGAAAGGAGGAATAGATCTATCTTGGATTGTGCAAGGACATTGTTGATTGAAAAGAATGTGGCACAAAAGTACTGGAAGGAAGCTGTAAGTACAACTGTTTACACTCTTAACCGAGTTCAGATAAAGAAAGGTCTTTGGAAGAAAATGTTACATACTAAAGGATAGTAGGAATCAAAATTTTGATGATAAAAGCAATGAAGGTATATTCCTAGGCTATTCCTTAAAAATTAAAGCTTATAAGTGTTTGAATACTAACACTAACAAAATTGTGGAAAGTGTGAATGTCAAGATTGATGAGTATGCAGAAAGAAATGAAGCTAATAGTAAAAGAGAACTAGAAGATTACAGATCTTTTGTGTATGCAGAGGAAGAAGAGGCAAGTGACAGACTTGCAGTTGATCCTGAATCTTGGGTAAGCAATGTCGAGCATAAAAAATGCAATGCCGAGCATCAAGAAAATAGTGCTGAGAGAGAAGAAGAACCTGCCGAGCGATAAGAGGATGTTGCTGAATATCAAGATGAGATTACCAAGCATTCAAAAACTAAGTCTGACAATCTTATTGGAGAACCTAATGAATTAGAGGAAAGGAGAGATGAACCTATTTTTGAAAAATATGTAAGGAGACATCGCAAGCCTGAACAGATAATTGGAGACAAAGATACTAGAGTTCTGACCAGAAGCAAGACAAAGGATCCAACCTGTTTACTGTGTGAATTTGAGCCTAAGACAACAAAGGAAGCATTACAGAATGAAGACTAGATACAAGCAATGAATGAAGAGATAGACCAGATAGAGAAGAATGATACTTGGACTCTGGTACCAAGACCTGAAAATAAAAATATCATTGGTACAAAGTGGGTATTCTGAAATAAGTTGAATGAGCATGGTGGAATCACAAGAAACAAAGCTAGGCTGGTATGCAAAGGCTACGCACAAGAAGAAGGAATAGATTATGGGGAGACATTTTCCCCTATAGCTAGATTGGAAGGAGTAAAGACTCTACTTGCATACGCTGCTTATAAAGATTTCAAGGTATACCAAATGGATGTAAAGTCTACATTTTTAAATGGTATATTAGAAGTGTACATTAAACAGCCAGAAGGTTGTATTGATTCAAATAGAAGACACATGGTTTGCAAACTGAACAAAGCACTGTATGGATTGAAGCAAGCTCATAGAGCATGGTATGAGAGATTGCATAACTACTTAATACAGATTGGATTGTCAAGAACAAATGATACAAGCAATATGTACATGAAAGATGAATAAGGTAAAGGAATCTTGTTGGCAAAGATTTTTGTTGATGATATTATTTTTGGTGGACAAGATGCCTTGTGTAAGAGATTTTCACATGAAATGCAAACATAATTTGAAATGAGCATGTTTGGTGAGATCAAATTTTTTGTTGGTTTACAAGTATATTAGATGGAAAAAGGAATTTTCATTACACAGTCTAAATATATTCATGAAATACTGAAAACTTTTGGAATAGAAGATTCTAGACTAGTGAGTACTCCTATGGCTACTGGACAAAAGTTATCTAAGAATGATGAAGCTGCAGAAGTAAACCAGACTTTGTATAGATCTATGATTGGAAAACTATAGTATGCTATACATAGTAGACCAGATATTGCATTAGCTATTGGGATTGTGGTAAGATTCTCTGCCAATCCTAAGGAAACACACATGATGGCTATGAAGAGGATAATGAGATACTTGAAAGGAACTACTGATTATGGGCTATGCTACAAGAAGGATGAGAGATTTGAACTGAGAGTTTACATAGATGCTAATTGGGCAGGAAATGTAGATGATAGAAAAAGTACTAGTGGTGGAGCTTTCTTTCTTCGAAAGAGATTAGTTTTTTGGACAAGCAAGAAACAAAATTCCATTTCCTAATCTACTATTGAAGCTGATTATGTTGCTGCTACTGTTAACTATTCAAATATGATATGGATAAACCAATTGTTGATGGGTATGAAGGAAGAAATCACTAAACCAGTTGTTATCTTCTATGATAACACAAGTTCTATCAACATCTCTAAGAATCTAGTGATGCACACAAAGACCAAACACATTTCTATCAAGTATCACTACTTGAGAGAGCTGGTATAGGATAAAGAGGTCTGAATGGAATATGTGAATACAAAAGAGCAATTAGCAGACATATTCACTTGGGCTTTACCTAAAGAAGCACATGAATATCTGAGAAGTCAATTAGGGGTCCTTCCCCTAACCGAGGTTGCCTAGTCAAACTAGGAGCACTGCATCAAATGTACTGTAAAGAATATCTGACAAGTTGATGTAGAAGAAGGTCACACTTTAGGACTGGCCTAGAGTTGTGAAAAGAAGAGCAAAGTCAAGAATCAGTCATAAGCAAGATGATAGAGGGAGAAACATTGAACTACAAAGATGATATCTACATCTGGAGGATGTATGTTTTTAGTTGTTGCTTTGGCATTTTTGTCAAAGAGGGAGATGAACAGATATGACAATCACATGACAGAGATGAAGGATCGGGATAGAGGGACAACTAATTTTCTAGACGGTCATAGAAGCAGGCTAATAGATTCTGAATCAGAATGAAGCTAAGGATATTACAAATTTTTCTGATTGACAAATAAGTTTTTGGATTGGTTGGTAATCCATGTGTTATTCATGTGATATCATATGGTGTTGCCATCAATGTGAAAGAGGGAGATTGATGAAACTACAATTGAAGCAATTGTTGTATTCTCATTGATGTCAAACCTTAACTAGTAAGACTGTTGCTACATAGGAAAGTACGATATCTATTTGATTGATGAGATGGGGACAGACAAGGTTGGTAACAATAGCACCTAAGGAAAGGTTGAGTTATCTTGATACTTCAATGAGTACTTGATTATGTTGCACAATGATAAGATAATGTATTGTTTATCTTAGTAAGAATGAAGACTAAACTGGTAGGCTTAACCGAGCAAAAGAGGAGAAATCTTGTTTAAGCCGAGTGATGTTAGTGTCGACTGAGTTAGTATATGCCGAGAAAATCTAGTGTTGATCAAACATCAATTAATTGTCGAGGAAGACTATGTTAGCCGAGGAAATAGTTTTAGTATTGACTGAGCTTTCTAGTATAGACCGAGAAGTTGAACACAGTATTGACCGAGTGTCATTATTTTTATATTTGAAGGGAATTCAAATTTTCAGCCGACATTGTTGAATTCTTGGATTATGTAAAACATGTTGACTTTATTTATTGATTGTATGGAAGCATTTAATGCATTGTAAAATGTTTTATTGTAAATATCTAAGAGATTTTAGATGTTTCTAGAAAAGAAGATGAAGAACATAAAGCGGGTAGATTCGATGAATCTGACCTAACCCTAAGATCTACGAAGGAGATCAAGCGGAAAAAGATGTATTGACCTAAATGAAGTTGTATTTAGGAAACCTAAGCATGAGGCTAATAAAGAGAGTGGTGTGTGGATAGAAGATAGATTATACTGGTGGTGTTATTGACTGTATAAGCAAAGAAGGCTGAAGGAGAAGAGTTATGATTTCTTGAGGAGAATACCAAGCAGATTAGTGATGGAGATGGCAAAGGATCACAATCAATAAACCAGTATATGTGTATGGAATTGGATCTGATATTTGTAAAGTGAGTTGTATGTTTACAGATCATTATTACTGCTACTTTCTAATCATTGTAACAGTCAAAATCCTTTTAACAGAGGTTGACCTAATAGTCATATGTTAAATCCTTTGAACAAGGTTTCATTCTAATGGAGTGTATGTAAGTCCTATAACAAGGTGCACTTTTAATAGAGTGGTTTAAATCCTTTAACCGGGTCACACCTGATAGTGTGTTTGTAACCTTTGACAGGGTGGGCTTTTAACTGAGCTCACTTCAGAAGAGTGAAAATAATAGTAGCATGTTACAAAGTGGTTTTTCCCAAATTGGGTTTCCACTATAAATCCTAGTGTCAATACTTTTGTGAATGTTTTGATTTGAACATTTATGTGTTTTACAAGTTAGATACAGCTGGGTAAGTGGACTGCAATGTTATATGTTTCTAATATGCAATCAGTAATGACCGAGTAACTGTTGGTTGTTAGATCTGATTGGTAGAAGAGTTTTAAAGTTTATTTTATACATCTAGACCTGAGAACAATTGATTCACCTCCCCTCTCTATTGTTCTAAATCATATTAACAGTTTATACCTCACCCCAAATGATGGTTCCAAAGAGTAGAAAAAAAAAAAGAGGTTTCAATCGAAGCGTACACATTTTGTGTGCATGGTTGCCAGGGCAGTTGCAAACTACTACATGTCTACGGACATATCTATGGAGGATGATAATATATACTTTGAACGTTGAAAAATACTTTGCAGCATTTTTCGGTGAATACAACATTTATTTCACAGTGCCAATTCATTTTTGATAATGTTTTGTCTCCGTATGCAGTATTTCACAGTGCAAGTTCATTCTCGATAATGTTTTGTCTCTGTATGCAGTGGTTCTGGCTAGTTCCAGCTTCATCAAAATAGTTATGTGGATGAATTAAGAAGTGGGGCCAAGGCTGGAGTAATTTTCTTCAAAAGGGTAAGGTTACCTACTCAGGCAAGTATTTCTTTTAGAAATCAATCATTTTCATTATATTTTCTCTATAAGCTTTTTATTTTATATTTGATATTTTCATCATGAGAATAATTATTTTGGAGACATAACGGACTTTGTTTTCCTTTCTATTTAATTCCTTATATTTTAATTTATTTATTTATTATTTTTTTATATCATTAATAATTTAAGTTTAGTGGTTTGCTTCTCCAGAGATAACTGGACTCTCGCTACATCCAGACATGAATGCATGTCCCCAATAAGAGCCACTGTTGACATCTAAAAAATCAGGCTCTAAATACACAAAAATCAGGGAAGTATAATCTACATTCGCAATTCTTATATAATTTCCATATGTTAAAAAATTAAAATGATTAAATAGGCATAAATATTTATCATTATTCTATGTTTATGAAATGGGTTTTAGTTATTTTATTTCAAATAAATTTAATGCATATACATTTTGAAATAAAATAATAATTCTAAAAAAATAATAAATCATAAAGTGGTTAAGTAAAAAAGGTGGCGATAGGGAGTTGAACCCTCGACCTCTCAAGCCAACCTTTTTTCCTCCTTACCTACCCTACTACCCTCTAACCAATTAGTCTATTATTATTCTTCGAGAGGATTTGGAGGAGAAACTAATTTATTTACATTTCCATGTGCAAGTGAAAAATCAATACAATTTCAAGTACATAGGGAGTATTTCTTTCCTTAAATATTTTTCAATTCAATAATGAATATTCCCTTCTAATAGATTATTTATTTTATATATTTTAGGAAACAGAGTGGGGAGAGAGAGTTGAACACTCGACCTCTCGACCCACCCTTTCTTCCTAACGTAACTACCCAACCTACCCTAACCAATTGTCATATGTTATTCCTTGAGAGTATGGGTAGGAATTAAGGGATAAATATTAGAGTGTTTTATTTCCTTTTAATAATTTAGAAATAAATTATTAGGAGAATAAATGTATTATTTTTCTCTTTTATGTGTGTTTCATAGAGTTTTTTCATTTCACGAGATTATTGTTTTTACTAATGTGACTATTTTTAATTTTAATTTATAATTTACTCTCAAAAACATTAAAGTGAAAAATGTAATATGTTGGTAAAGATTACTATGTTCATTAGGTTTGAAATAAATTTCAATTTGCATTAATCTTTAATTTTCAAATACCTAAATGAAATCTTGTAATTTTACCCTATTGTAATTTTAATTTTAAAAATTAAACTTGTAGGGTAAAATGGGCATAATTGATTATCTATTACCACATGTGATTAATTTGTAACTTTTCATTTTAAGAAATACTAATTAATTGATTTGAAGTGTATGCTTTTATTTTATCTTCCACCTTCATTTCAATGTATGCATATTAGGGTTTTTGTTTGGAATGTGAAATTATTTTATTGAAAGGACTCTATGCATTTTTATAAAAGGGTTGTAAGATTATTTTATACATTAGAAATATTTATAACATTAGGGTTGTTATTTTGCAACAAAACTAATACTTGCCCTATTTGAATTCTTTTAAAAATATTAGGGTGAGTGCTCTGCTATTTTAGGAGAGTTATAAATCTTTTTTACCCTAATGATTTAAAGAGTATTTCTATTGCCTTATATTTATGAAAGGGTATTTTTAGAAGTAAATACCTATGATTAATGATTTAATTTTATTGGTATTTCTATTCTACTTATCAAATACATTTGTGTAAGTTAGGTCATGATTTTATTATTAATTAATAAATAAATAATTTTAAATTGTGACTTTTATTGAAAGCTCAAAAACATTATTAATATAATGACTTTAATTTTAAGTTTTATTAAAGGACTATCTAATGTCGGGTGTTTTTGTGCAGGAATTAAACATTGGATTATTATGCACAAACACCTAAAGATGTAACAAATCAAATTTGCTATATGGGAAATGTTTTCCCTAAAACCATTAAATATGGTTAAATATTTGTAAATTTTAGGGTTAGTTTTAGGGATTAGGTTTTGTGAAAAGGTATGTCTTTTAACAAGAAACCTTTAACTATTATATTTATATTGAAAAATTTCAAATCAAAAATATCATGACACAATTGGGAAAATCTCCTGCAATTACAGACTCTGACCTAATATGCAATTTTTCAAATGCTAATGTTAGATTAAGTTTTTTATGGTTTTTGAGGTTATATAGTTTTTATTTTTAGTTAGTTTTTGAGATAATCTATGAACCAGGGTGTCCTGCTGTGTTCTATTCCTTGATTCATTTGTTTAAGATTAATTCATGCAATTTGAATAGCAACTGTATGGTCTAAGAACCTACCATTGTTCCTATCGACCTCTTAATTTGGGTTAAAATTGATAGGATTAATTGTATAAATTATTTTGGATTGTGATTCAATGGAAGCCTGTAGGATGAGTCTTGCTTTATAGGAGTGAGTTCCCTTAAAACTATCTCTGACTATATGTATGATAGGAAGTAATTGACTCTATTCCCAATTTTGCATTTGGCAATGATCTCATTTCATTTGTAATTGTTATTTGGTTCTATTTTGTAGTTTACTTATCTAATCGGATTTCTTCTTTAAAAAGCATTCATAATTAGGTTTTAATAGTAGTGCATTTTTAGTTTTGATATCATATTATTTAGCTATTAGGAGATTATAGTTTTTTCCTCCAAGGATTGTTTACTCCTTTGGAAGGAATTGTGTTTGTTTGTGCATGCATTTGTGCAGGATAGGGCACTTGTGGATCCAGGCCTACTAGCCTTAGCTCAATCAAGTCAGAATTGTAGAGGCACTAGTGTGTGCCTGTCAGTTGGCCTCAAAATAGTCCAGTATTTTTGAGTACCAACAAGTCTTCAATATCATTTCTTATTGTTCTTATTCGACTCACTTTGTAGCTTCTCTTTCCTTTTCTTCATTGCTTTCCTAATTTCTATATTTCCAGTGACCACTCCAAATAGAGCCTTTTTCATTAGCCCATCAATCACCTTGTAGAGAGAAGATATGACATTTCTAAAATGATCTTTAGCAGTCACAAACATGGTAGCAGAACCCTCCAATGTCATAAGTCTCTTATGTAGGTCATCAATTTGATTTTAGAGGTTAGGGGTATCAACTAACTCATCCAAAATAGGGGAAGGTGGTGTATTCTCTAGAAAAGCATTATCATTAGGCATAGGGGAGTTACACACCATGTTCACAGTATCCTCCAGTTCATTAAGATTTAGTGTAATCTCCATATAATATTTCTTCTCTTCCTCCTCAATCTCTTTAGCTTCCTCTACATAATCCTCATTCTCAATGTTCTTTATGGATTCTTCCTGTTATTCTGGATCATAATTGAAATATATCCCAAGGTTCCTACTTCTTCCATAATTTTCTTATCCTTCCTCTCCTTGTTGAGTAAACGAGCCAACCTCCTCTCTCCCAACCTGCTATCATATTTTAGTTCCTCAATATGTTCAGCTCCTTGATCAATATCCTCCTCCTTACCAACATCAATGAAAGGACACATCTTTTTATCCTTTTTACTAGTTTTTTAGCATTTTAAGGGCTAGGTTTTCTAGTGGGGACCTTTATTTTTTGAGGGGTGGTGTGAGGTAGGGCCTCCTCAAGGGGGATGTCTTCATTAGTTTCCTTAGGGTTTTTGATCTTTTTCTTCCTACTAGACATAGATGTTTTTTTTCTATGGTTGGCTTTCTAAGGAAGAGGGTTGCTTTCAATTAGCTCAATTTTGAGAAATCTTTTGGTCAACTTCACACTTTGGTTTTATTCACGCTAGGGATACGAGAGGAGATTGTCGCAAAAAGGGGATTTGTTGAAATCATGTTGGTAAAGGGCATATATTAGACCCTAGTGAAGAAAAGGCGACACTCCCTTAGAAATGCTACTTCTCAAGGAAGAGAAGAGAAAAAAAGGAACATTTATCCTATGCATAGAACATTTGTTTTACTATTGATATTCACTATGTGGTACTCCCCATTTATGATAATTTCATGAGGAAATGTCTTGATGGCTCATGGGCTGCAAGCTAGGGCATCATACATTGTTCATGAGCTCACTGTTTAATGTTGGCATTATTCATGAGCTAGTTGTTTAATATCTGGCCAGGCCATGTAAATGGTACCAAGCCAACCCAATCAGCCCAACAAAATGTGTCATTTTTATCTTTTTCAAATACACTCGTTCACCATTTTGTTCTTGTTCTTTACATAAATATTACATCAAAAGTAATTGTAAACAATGATTCAAAGAAAAAACAAACAACTACAATAGATCAGACCCCAAAAGAATACAATCAACTACAATAGCTCACAGTCTCAATGAAATAAACAATGTATAAAATAATATATGGTGCATAACAATAGCAAGCATGCAATGACAACAATAACATTGCATGATAAAATTCAATACTCTTAGTGTTTATTCACATTGCACATGCATAATTGTAGATGAAGATCAGTAATAGGGTTTTAGGCATTGCTTAGATCCTTTGGATCTAACCCCATCTTTTCCTTCCTTGCAGGTTTTGGATCATACAAGAGCATACTAGATTGAACCCCAGGTCAACACTTCATTACTTTAGGCAATGTCTGGTACCTTCATTATTTATGTTCATCCACATATGTATGTTTGCATTCATTCATATTCTTTTGAAAGTTGGCTATTAGTGACCATATTGATGATTCTTGATGTTTTTGGGTCATTTGATAAAAATTTGTAAAAGTTTCTTAAAAGTTTATATTTTTTATTTCAATTTTAAAATCATAAAATGAATAAAATTTAAAGATAACAAATTAAGATAATCTTTGTCTTCACTTAAAACAAAAACATAAAGCTCATAAAGCATGGTAAAAGAAGGCCCTAATTGTGGTAAAATGGGAAAGTTGCCACCTTGCACTACTCTTCATATGGTATCTGCAAAAGAACTATGTTATAAAATTTCAAGGCATAAAATTTTATACTTTTTGACATCATATTTTTTTCTCCTTAGCATTGAGTTTACAATGTGGGGGACTCGAAGAAAATATATGTATAGTTATAAAATTTTATGCCTTGAAATTTGGCATGAAATTTTATAACATAGTTCCTTAGCATTTGATCTTTATATGGCAGCCATGACTTGAGGTAATTTTGATGGCATTTGTTGATTTAATGGCAAAATATGAATGTTAATACTGGCATTGTTTACATCTTTGCATTTGGAATGCTCGATGACCCACAAGCTTTGAGAGCTAGGGCATCATTGCAATTACCTTCAAGGCATCAAGGAAGTGTTTGATCTATCTTAATTTGTTTTATTATTGATATTCACTATGTGGTACTCCCCGTTTATGATCATTTCATGAGGAAATGTCTTGATGGCTCGCGGGCTACAAGCTAGGGCATCATGCATTATTTATGGGCTCATTGTTTGAGCACCTCATGTCCCTATTTGATTGGCCAGTGCTCTATTTGTTATATTGATGATATTAGATCAAATGGGGACATCACTAATAAAATAGGGACATCAGTAATAAAATAATACACTTACTATTTTGAATTTGAGCTTTGGCATCATGCAATGTTATTGCTATCAAAATAGTAAGTGTATTAATGTATGATCTAATAGCAGCAACCTCATTGATCATTACCTTTGACTCCTCCATCATTATAGAAGAGATAACTACCTACAACTATATTTCATAATTCCTCCTTTAAAGTCATAAGTTAGCTTAACTATTGGACAATGAGCTGATAGGAGTTTCAATAATAAAATAATCTTGCATAATAGCTTTTGAATCACATTAACACACACCCATGTTCTGTAGCATAGTTCATTTTAGAAGTGTATGGCTTGCCTATGCACATGCATAATTGTAGATGAGGATCAGTAATAGGGTGTCAGACATTTTTTAGATCCTTGGATCTAACCCCATCTTTTCCTTCCTTGCAGGTTTTGGATCATACAAGAGCATACTAGATTGAAGCATGGGTCAACACTTCATTACTTCAGGCAATGTTTGGTACCTTCATTATTTATGTTCATCCACTTATGTATGTTTGCATTCATTCATATTCTTCTGAAATTTAATCTTTATGAGTTCAAATTTAAAATAGTATGTGTATTATTTTATTGCTGATGTCCCTATTTGATCTAATAGCATCAATGTAACAAACAGAGCACCGACCAATCAAATAGAGACATGAGGTGCTCAAACAGTGAGCTCATAAAATAATATATTTAGTCTTAATAAAATTTTATAAAACAACATATATTGTGTGAAGTGTTTGATCTCTCTTTATTTGTTTTGGTGTTGATATTCACTATGTGGTACACCCTGTTTATGATCATTTCATGAGGAAATATCTGGATGGCTCGCAGGTTGGAAGCTAGGGCATCATACATTATTCATAGCTCACTATTTAATACTGGCATTGTTTACATCTTTTCATTTGGAATGCTTGATGACTCGCGAGCTTTGAGAGCTAGGGCGTCATTTCTATTACCTTCAAGATATTGTGTGAAGTGTTTAATCTCTCTTATTTGTTTTGTTGTTGATATTCACTATGTGGTACTCCCCGTTTATGATCATTTCATGATGAAATGTCTTGATGGCTTGCAGGTTGCAAGCTAGGGCATCATGCATTGTTTATGAGCTCATTGTTTGAGCACCTCATGTCCTTATTTGATTGGCTGGTAATCAAACAATGAGCACATAAATAATGCATGATGCCTGAGCTCAAATTCAAAATAGTAAGTGTATTATTTTATTAAGATTTTATTCAAACAAATTATTTTGGGTTAGTTTTAAATTTTTTTATAAGATTTTATTAAGACTAAATATATGATGTAAACTCAATTATACTTGATATATATATACTTCAAAGGAGGAATTATAAAATATAGTTTTAGGTAGTTATCTCTTCTATAATGATGGAGTGAAAGGTAATGATCAATGAGGTTGCTGTTGTTAGATCATACATTAACACACTTACTATTTTGAATTTGAGCTTTGGCATCATGCAATGTTATTGTTGTCATTGCATGCTTGCTGTTGTTGTGCACCATATATTGTTTTATACACTGTTTATTTCATTAAGACTGTGAGCTTGGTTTTTCTTTTAGAAGCGTATGGCTTGACTATGTGCATGCATAATTGTAGATGGGGATCAATAATAGGATGTCATTCATTGCTTAGGTATTTTTTATCTAACCCCCATCTCTCTTTTCTTTGCAGGTTCTGGATCACACAAGGGCACACTAGATTCATACTCGGGTCAAAAATTCATCACTTCAGGGAATGTTTGGCACCCTTATTATTTATGTTTATCCTCTTATGTATGCCTGTAATCTTGCATTTTCTTCTGAAAGTTATTTTCCTTGTATAGTATATACAAGTTATTTTTCATATATATACATGTAATCTTTAGATGCAAAAATTTATTTTCCTTTACATGTATCTTTGCATGAAATGAACACAAATTAAACAAGATCATCTACTAATGAAAACTAGGGTACTGTAGTCACTCATCTAGTAATTAGTTCCCCAAACCATTACTAAGGATTGAACATAAGTTTAAGTCCCCAAATCTATTTCTCTATGTGTATAAAACAATATATGGTGCACAACAGCAACAAGCATGCAATGACAGCAATAACATTGCATGATGGCCGAGCTCAAATTCAAAATAGTAAGTGTATTAATGTATGATCTAATAGCAGCAACATCATTGATCATTACCTTTCACTCCTCCATCATTATAGAAGAGATAACTACCTACAACTAGGACATCGTGCATTATTTATGAGCTCACTATTTGAGCACCTCATGTCCCTATTTGATTGGCCAGTGCTCAAATAGTGAACTCATAAATTGTGAAACCCATTTGGTTATAAACAAAAAAAAAAGAAAAAGAAAGTGTCATTTGTAATTTGTGAATTTGAAGAGCTGCCACAAAGACGGCACTACACTTTTGCATGGCACAAAGAAGGGATTCGAGTTTGGCGTGTGCGAAGAGGCTGGCATCATGTGGGAAGAGGGCACTGGCACTTGAGGTAGGCATTTGAGCTTTGTCTATTTGATCATAAACGGGAAGTACCACATAGTGAATATCAACAAAAAAACAAATAAAGAGAGATCAAACACTTCACACAATATATGTTGCTTTATAAGATTCTATTAAGAGTAAATATATTGTTTTATGAGCTCACTGTTTGAGCACCTCATGTCCCTAGATTTGATTGGTTGGTGCTCTGTTTGTTATATTGATGCTATTATATCAACTAGGGACATCAGTAATAAAATAATACACTATGTGGTACTCCTCATTTATGATCATTTCATGAGGAAATGTCTTGGTGACTAGCGGGCTGCTGCAAGCTAGGGCATCATACATTGTTCATGAACTCACTGTTTAATACTGGCATTGTTTACATCTTTTCATTTGAAATGCTTGATGACCTACGAGCTTTGAGAGCTAGGGCATTGTTTTTATTACCTTTAAGGCATTGTGTGAAGTGTTTGATCACTCTTTATTTGTTTTGGTGTTGATATTCACTATGTGGTACTCCCCATTTATGATCATTTCATGAGGAAATGTCTTGATGGCTCGTGGGCTGCAAGCTAGGGCATCATACATTGTTCATGAGCTCATTATTTAATACTGACATTGTTCATGAGCTCACTATTTAATATCAGGCTAGGCCATGTAAATGGTACCAGGCTAACCCAATCAGCCCAACAAAATGTGTCATGTTTATCTTTGTCAAATACACTCATTCACCATTTTGTTATTGTTCTTCACACAACTATCGCATCAAAAGTAATTGTAAATAATGATTCAAAGAAAAAAGAAACAACTACAATAGATCAGACCCCAAAAGAATACAATCAACTACAATAGCTCACAGTCTCAATGAAATAAACAATGTATAAAATAATATTTGGTGCACAACAGCAGCAAGCATGCAATGACAGCAATAACATTGCATGATGCCTGAGCTCAAATTCAAAACAGTAAGTGTATTAATGTATGATCTAATAACAACAATCTCATTGATCATTACCTTTCACTCCTCCATCATTATAGAAGAGATAACTACCTACAACTAGGGCATCATGCATTGTTTATGAGCTCACTGTTTGAGCATGTCATGTCCCTATTTGATTGGTCGATGCTCAAATAGTGAGCTTATAAATAATGCATGATGCCCTAGCTTGTATCCCACAAGCCATCAAGACATTTCCTCATGAAATGATCATAAACGGGGAGTACCATAGTGAATATCAACAACAAAACAAATAAAGAAAGATCAAACACTTCACACAATATATGTTATTCTATAAGATTTTATTAAGACTAAATATATTGTTGTATAAGCTCACTGTTTGAGCACCTTATGTCCCTATTTGATTGGTCGGTGCTATGTTTTTTATATTGATGCTATTAGATCAAATAGGGACATCAGTAATAAAATAATGCACTTACTATTTTGAATTTGAGCTCATAAAGATTAAAATATCCTACTATTTTAAATTTTTATGTGCTTTGAGCCAATAAAATTTTTATCATCATGATGAAGTAATAATGCATTAAATGTCTTACTTATGTCCCTATTTAGTTTTAATTTTATAGTGAATTCATGATTTATAATTCAGTTGTAGCAACTCAATGTGTTTGAACTCAAGAATACCCCTTACTTGGTTTCATACAAAGCTTTTGGCAAAATATGTTAGAAGATGAGAAGCTATGAGAAGGGGACATGAAGCTAATGAAAGGAGGCATCTCCAATTTGTTTTGCAGATATGCACATTAAGGATCATGTCAGATAATACAAGGGAATTCGATCAAAATAGGTAGACAATCGCTAGATTGTTGTCTAACTTTTAAAAAGAAGGTGATGACAAATGTTATTGTCCATGCAAGAGTTGTAACGGCTTAAAGACAAGAAGAATCAAAATCAAAATAGCAAAGAGACATTGTAGGGAGAATGGTCACATAGAAGGGGGGTTTGATTATAATCCAGTGGTAAGTTGTTTGTTATATTGTTTTCATAATTAATATACATATGAACCATGGAAGGATTTTTGATTATCATCATTTTTATATAGGTTGATCTCCCTAGTGTGAATATAAAGGATGATCCCATGGAAGATGATAATCATGTGCTAGAAAATACATTTGAAGATGATGGTATGAATGCATTGATCGTTGACACATTTGGTACTAGTGCTACTAGTGCTACTATTGCTACTGCTGATGATGATTATGATGAGGATGACATTGATGATGTCCATGATATACCTCTACTTGAGAAGCCAGAAACAACCCTTTACAAAGGCTCTCAATATACTCTTCTCTCTGATGTATTGTTGTTGGTGAATTTGAAGGTTATGAATGGTTTATCCAACATAGCAATGTCATGTATGCTAAAGTTTGTCATATATGTCATTATAGTCTATAAAAGGTGAAACATGTACTATTAAGATTATTTATAGTAATGTCTTATATTATTTATTATAGGTTGATAGGTTACTTTTTGTTACCACCATCAAATCTTCTCCCTCACTCATACCAAGAATTATGTGCCACTATGAAACATATTGGAATGGAGTATCAAACAATAGATGCTTGTCCTGAAGATCATATTATTTATTATAAAGAACACAAAAATGCAACAGAATGCCTTGAATGCCATACGAGAAGATATCGAGATGATCAAGTGACAAAAAAGGTGCCTCACAAGGTTCTTCATCACATCCCCATTATTCCATGTCTAAAATGATTATTCAGGTGCAATAGTTTGGCACAATTTATGGATTACCATGCATGTGATAGGATTCAAGTTGACATTATTCAAATGCCAATGAATGGTTCATCATTTATGGACATAGAGGAAAAGTGGCCACACTTTAAAGAAGAACCTCAAAATCTCAAGCTTTTTTTGGCAGCAGATGGTGTCAATCTGCATGGAGAGATGAGATCTGTTTCCTCAGTGTGGCCTATTTTTGTTATAAACAATAACCTTCCTCCATGGATGTCAATGAAGAGGGAGCACATTATGTTGGAAATGATTATTCCAGGTATCTTATTATTTTATAGTTATCTACATGTAATTATAAGTCTTGGAGTGAAATGGCCACAATAATTATCTGATGTTGTTTTTAATTCAACAAGGTAAGTACCAAATGAAAGATATGAATGTATATATTGTGCCTCTTATCGATGATTTTTTGGTGTTATAGAATGGTTTCACTATGTATGACATCTCCAGACCAATTTGACAAAGAGAATTTCAATTCTATGCAATGTTTGTGTGAACAATTCATGATGCTCCAGGGTTGACACATTTATGTGGTATGTTATGGTGAATTCTAGTTGTACGCAATAATTCAAATTTTAAAAATATACATATTTAATCCAATTTTATCATTATCTTGTAGGTCTTCAAATAAAGGAAAAATTTGCATGTCCAATGTGGTCCAAAGATGAAATCTCATCATTCCAAAAGTTTAAGAAAACATGTGTTTGATGAGTATAGGCAGTTCCTCCCTAGAAATCATAAGTATCGAAGTGCAGAAAGTCATCTTTTCAATTGGAAAGAAGAGACTACATCAAAGCCCTGAAGAATGACACCTCACCTATGGCAGTTGAAATATAATATAATTCAAGGTAATATCATTCCATGTAATGGTTGATGTTTGAAAATTATATATTTTGATTGTGTTTTGTTGGCTAATTATGTAGTTGATGATCTTGAAGGTCATGAAGACATCATCGACCACCTTCCAAAGGGACTAAAATTTTATGCCAGAGAATTTAGTAGGCTTTCCTACTATGAGAATCTACAAATTGTGCATTTGTTTGATACTATGCATATTGGAAAGAATGTAACAGAGACACTGGAAAATATTGGATAGAAGACGTGACAAAGAAAAACTTGACAAAATTTTTAGTGACATTCATGATTCCAATCATGCAATGAAAAATATCATTGAATCAAATAGCAATGGAGACCAAATTAATGCAAGTGCTCTTCCTTGGTTATTAACAGAGCAACAAAGTAATGTCATAAAAGAAGTGATCTGAAAAATTTTGATTTCCTACAAGATTTGCTATGGATATAAGCAATCTCATATCAAAGAAAAATGATTTTGGGTCAGGGATGAAAACACATGATTAGCATACCTTCATCAAGGTAAGTCATAGTCTTTTATATTTACAATATATTTGTGTAATTGTATTTAATTTTCATTGTATGAAATGATCAGTTGACAATTGTTGCAGTATTTGCTACCCCTATCTCTCTCAAAGAACTTTGACAATAATATAAAACAAGTGATATATGATCTTGAAAAATACATGAGGTAAGCAGTGATATTTGTTCAATATATCAAACAAGTAATATATTGTAAAGTCTCATATTTATATATTTATGTCTTGAATCCCTTGTAGGTGGTTGTCATCTAAAGAAATTCATAAAGAAGATATAAAATATTGAAAGAAAAAAATTTGTCGATTAATGTGTGAAATGCAAAAGTGTTTACCTCCAGCTTTTTTCAATACACAAGAACATTACCTCATACACCAAGTTGTGGAGATTGAATTGTGTGGACCCATACATGCTAGGTCAATGTGGATGGTTGAGAGACACTTAAAATTTTTGAAGGGTTTGGTATGAAAAAGAGCATGTCCCGAGGGTTCTATGGTTGAGGGATATATGGTATTCTAGATGGTGTATGTTACTCAATATCTTCCTAATATTGCAGCAACGACTCATATAGATTGCATTTGGGATCTTGACTCAATTAAAAAATTTGAAGGGGAGTACTTGGTGGGAAATGGTAGATTTAAGAAACTGAAAGGTAATAAATTATGAGATGTTATTGTAGTAAATTAATTCTTAATCTTCAAAATAAATTTGTTGTAAGTCATCTATTTACTTTTGTACAGCTACTAAAGAGTGGGATGCAATACATTTTTTTATTGCAATCAATCAAGATTGGATGATGGCATGGATTGAACAATGTCAACATGATGGTCATAGATTAACATGGGAATCTATGTCTTTATTGGTTATACAAGGTCATCACAATGGAGATCCCAATGTTACACAAAAGTAAATAGATTTAGCATATAGTTTAAGAGATCACTAGGTACTTATAAATTTGTTAATTAATCAATCGTATGTTTTTCAACTCGTGAAACAATAATTTATACATGTTTGACATTATTGCAGGTGAAACACCACAAGGCTATGTTTTGCAATGGTTATAAATTTCGCATCAAAAATTTGGATGACACGAAGAGAACTTGTGATTCTAGGATAAGTGCAGTATTCTAGGTGACTAACATTTCATCTAGAAATGACTTACATCCTTGAGAGTCACAAAATTGATACTATGATATTTTGGTTGATATACTTGACTGTGACTTCAATTCCTTCAAATTAGTTCTCTTCATTGTGAAATGGTACAGACTACGACTCAATAAAAATGATCATAATAAAACTGTTATTGAACATGACAATGGATTTCCAATGATTAATACAAGGTTGTTTGAGCTAGTTGGAGAAGAGCCCTATGTTTTTCCAAGCCAATGTGAGAAAGTATTTTACTCAAAGGTTCCACATAAACCAGGTTGGTCATTTGTTATTAGACATGATCCAAGAGGAAGAATGATAAAGTATAATGTGATGGAAGAAGATACAGAGGAAGATGAAGAAGTGGAAGATGATGTAGAACTAGATCACGATCGAGAGCTAATTGAAGAAGAATATGAAGAAGAAGACAATGATGATGTTACTATCGATGACGATGATGCTACTACTGATGTTGCTACTGATGAGGATGATGCTGCTACTGGTGAGGATGAGGATGAGGATGATGATGACAATAGTGGTAGTGATGATGTCATCGAAGACGACAGTCTTGATGATGAGATGGATGAAGAAGAATATCAATGACATGAATGAAATGTAAAATTATGCCAGATGTTTGGCATGTTCTAACAATTGTTTTATATGTACTACTCTTATTCACCTTTTTTTATATGTCCTACTTATATATCTTTTATCTTTTGTTAAGAGAAATTTCATTCTAAAAGAGTGTATTTAATCTCTATATGCTTAAACAACCTCACTAGTTAAGATTGTTCTCATTTGTAGTGGGCATGACAAGAATCAAATCACTTGAAAGACACCAGTATTTAGACATGTACAAATTAGTGACGTGATTAAGAAAATTACCTTTCTTTACAATTGCATGGTTGTCTTTGGTTTGTCATTTTGTTTTGAGTGTCTAGTGATTTAAACCAAAGACTTCGACTTAGCCAAAAAAATGTGCAAGTCTACATTAGTATGTTTCTTTTTATCGTAATTATAATTAGTATGAATGAACAAAATAATGACAATGGAATATTTGTGATAATGCAATATTTGTCAAAATAGCATCGATGACTTCGGTCAATGTGTCTATGTGTCAATGTGGTGTTGGCCCATACATGTTGAAGACGTCACACACAATAAGTAATCCTGGGCATCAATTTTGGGTTTGCCCAAATAGGAAAAAGGTCTGGATACATAATTATATTTTATGTTTAAAAATAATGTGACAACTAATCTTTTTATTAAGAACTGATGTACATTTGGTATTTTTAGGGAAATACTGGATGCCAATACTTTCGGTGGGTCAATCAAACCACATTTACATCTACCCCATCTACATCTATACCTGATGTAGGAAATGAGTGCAACTTGTGCAAGGCTTGAGAGGTAGCTAGTGCTGCCAAGATTACTTCAATGGCAAAACTAGAAATCATATTTCTGTGATGTCTATAGTTTGTGCACTACTTTGTTGGGTCCATATGCATAAATGTGGTTAACAAAGGGCTATTGTAGATACTAATTTTTTTTTTTATAATTTCTAGTAGATACACATAAAGAACATGCACATAAACATGACAAATGAGAAACATAAATGTAGATATCACAATAGCTGACAAACATAAATGTAGACATCATAATCAAAATTTTTTGGAGACACAAAATAATTGAATCATATACCCAAACGATGTAACACAACTATATATCACTCCTCTGGTTCCAAGTTTACACTATGGTAAACAAAATCCATAGATAAAAAATAAATTTAGAGAGTGGAGGAGAGCGAGAATGACCAAAGTAATACGGGTCCCTATATTATTTTGGTTGTTATCACTCTCCTCCTATGCTCTCTAAATTTATTCTTTATCTTTGGATTTTGTTTACGCAGTGTAGACATGGAACTGGAGGAGTAGTTGTGTTGCATCATCTGGGTATACCACTCAATTATGTTGTGTTTCCAAAAAATTATGACCATGATGCCTACATTTTTGTGATAGCCATGGTTGTTGTAATTACGACGCCTAACAAAACCGCTAATTTTTCTGACTGCAAAACTGTGATGCCAGGTGGTGTTGGTTAATCGACAGTATACTGTTGATATTTAGATGTTCAACCATTAGAAAAAGGTCTCAAATGTACTAGTGTTACAGTCGGTTGCTAGGACAAGAAAGCCAAGCTTGCTCCTTTGGTTTCCACGTCTCAACTGCCACCTCCAGTTGTTGAGGTTCATGCTAAAAAGGTTACTCTGATTTTAAACCCTGCCTCACAGGGGAAGGAAGATTTTGACTCTAGTATTAACGCTCCTTTAGCCCGCGTGCCTCAAGCGGCCACTGTAATTTCCTCTCCTATTCCTTTTCTCTATTCTCGCAGCCCTCTTGGGTGTGTTGAGAATGGGTTTGAGGGCATGCAAGAAATAGAGAGGAATATTTCCATGGAGTCTTCTGGGAATGACTTCACTCCAGCTTATTTGTCAAATATTTTTGCTTCCCTTGGGGAAGGTGATGGTATGGACGACATTATTTTTCCATGAAGTACATCTCATGGAATGTTTGAGGTCTGACAGACCTATCTAGAAAGTATTCTATCAAGGATGTGCATCATCGTATTAGTCATCTATATGTTTTATGCCTCTAGGAAGTTAAAATTTATATTTTTTTCTTGATGTTGCATGCAAGGTTATCTGGCCTAAGATCCTTGCTCTCTTTTCTCAGCACAAGGTTGGTCGAGTTGGAGTTGTTAATCTCATTTCTCCTTGTTGGCATTCTTTTTTGGTAAGTCATGGCTCAGATCCCATGCAAAGAACTATTTGGGCCACTTTCATTATTGAGAATCATTCTTTTGGCACAATTAATGTTTATGCTCCCAATGATGCTGTTGAGAGATCTCACCTTTGGCATTGGCTTGTGAATTCTCTACCACCTACAACTTGGCTTTTTTATGGTGATTTTAATATAGTCAAAATGGCTTCTTCCAAGGATGGCCTTTTTCCTTTTTGATGGACAACTAGTGAGAGAGAAGCCTGGTACTACATGCACAATAAATTAGGACTTTTTTATCCTAAAATTGGTCGTCATTTTCCTGATAGGGTTTGGCACACTTGGTCTAATTTCAGAGCTTCATTTGACATAATTTGAATAAAAGGCTTAATCATGCTATCATCTTGACACAATCTTTCTTCTCTTTTTCTGAAAAGTAAGCCTTACTAGTTACTCCTCTTGTTTATGTGACCTTGTCAGATCATTTTCCCATTCAATTTAATATTGTCTGGCAAATAGCTAAGGCACGACCTCCCACCACAAAATTATTTTTAATACTTATGTCCTTCACCACCTTTCCATGATGGCCCACATTCATCAGGTTTTGAATCTCGAGCCTCAGCAGTCACATTTTCTAGGATGGATTCAATGGTGGAATGATGCCATCTAGCATACGTCACAATTTCTACACATTTATGGCAGACAACTTGCCAAGTATTTTCGTAGATCCTATGATGTCAACACCAAAGCTCTGTGTATTGCCACAGACACCTTAGTTTAGGATCCTTTCAATCAGGACCTACAACTTCACCTTACCAAGATGCGTCATCAAAAGTGAGTTGTAGATAATTATAATGTCAGAGGTTCCCATATCAAAGCTTGAATGCACTAGTTAAAATTCAGAGACCAAGCTTCTAAAGAATTTTTTTCTTCTCTCTCTGCTCATCATACCAATGTGGGCATAACTAGGATTAAAGAAGGTCGATGTCTCCTCACGAAGCTTCCTAATATTTTGCAAGCCTTTGTTCGTCATTATGAACAAGTCTTTTCCACTCAAGGATCTTCTCTGGCCAGTGAGCAAGCTCTTGCTGACTGCATTGTTGTTGTTCCTCAATGTGTTTCCTCCACTCAGTGTGTTCTCTATGATCAATTGCATACCTTGCAGGATATTTGAGAAGTTGTGTTTTCTATGGCTGATGATAAAGCCCTAGGATGTGATGGCTTTCCCTGTGAGTTTTATAAAGCCCTCTGGGATGCCATTGGTCCTAATATTCACCAAGTCTACCTTGAAGCCTTTCATTCCCAATCTCTTGGGGACATCATCAACCAGAGAAATATCAATTTCATTCCCATAGCTGAGGACCTAGAGGATATCTATAATTGGAGGTCTATTAACTTGCTCAATGTCTCTTACAAGATCATTTCCAAGGCTCTGGATCTCAAGCTTTGTCAGATTCTACCTTAGATTGTTCGGCCGAAGCAAAATGACTTTATCAAATCAAGATTTATTCTTTATAATATCATTGCAGTTTGGGAAGGTATGGAATGAGCTCGTAAATCTCACTAGAAAGCCCTCTTTCTAAAAATTTATTTTCTAAAGCTTATGATCGCATTGAATGGCCTTTTATTTTAGCTATGCTTCACGCTCATAGTTTTGGTCCCAAATTTATTCAATCTATGCAGATACATTTTAGTGATGGCTCTTCTTGCATCACCATCAATGGTCAGCAGTCTTCTACTTTTGGGATTTTTCATTCTATTTGATAGGGCTGCCCTTTGGCTCCTGCCTTTTATGTTGTAGCGACTGAAGGATTTGGCTATTTGCTTGCTCATTCCATTTCTATGGGCCATGTTTGGGGTATTACATTACCAGACTCTTCTCAACAATTGGTCAATGGCCATTTTGTTGATGATTCCTTTCTCACTCTTGAAGAGGAGGAAGATAATATCAAGGCAGCCTTGCGGTGTTTAGACAGATTTTATATTGCCTCTAGTTTTGTCATTCAATGGCATAAAACCTTATGTTTTTGGCAGTCTACCCTCTCTGATCCTCCCTAGTTTTCTCAGTTTGGATGGTCCAGGATTTAACATCAAGAAATTTTCCTCCTTCTAGACATCCCCTTTTCTTTTCAAGCTACTCCTACTAAATTATGGAATGCGGTTCTAGCCAAAATTGAGAAAAATCTTACACATTGGATCACCAAGCTGCTCTCTCTCACTGGGAAGTTTTAGATCTTCTCTAAGGTTTTGGTTGCTACGCATGTGTACTATTCTTCTTGTTGGGCTCCCTCAAAAGCTTCTTACAAGAAGCTCAAGAAATTACTGCAAGATTTCCTTTGGACTTCTGGAATTGATCATCATGGTTTTCATAGAGTTTCCTAGGATTTTTGTTGACTCCCCAAGGCCTCTAGTGGTCTTGGTTTTCTTGATACTCAGAAATAAGGTCTATCCCTTTGTGCAAAATAGATTGTGCGGTGTCTCATAGGAAATGAGGCCTGGAAAATTTTTCTTTGACACTACATTTCTTCAAGGTATCTCTTACACAAGCCTTCCTAGAAGGGGATTTTCTTTCAAACCCTTCTAGTTATGAAGGTCCTTGTTCATATCCAGGGCACTTTTGTTGCCAAAATAGTCTGGAGAGCCTGGGAAGCTATCAAACCTTGGCTTCACTGGGTTGCGAATGGTTTTTATGGTCTTTCTCTTAACTAGCAGAATATTTGGTGGTCCCCTTTATTTTCCCAACAAGGGATTCCTTTGGCCAAAATCCAAGGAATGAATGCTCTTCATTTTCATAAATGTGGCATTCAAACTCCCAAAGACCTATTTTCTAGATCCACTATGAGTCTCCGCTCTTGGGATGACCTTCGTGTTCAATTTCGGCTCATTTGCTCAGATCGTAAGACTTCTGACTTGCTTGTTTCGGCCATTCCACCCCATCACCTGCATAAATTTAGAATTCAGTCAGTTAAACCTTGGTGGAAAGACTAGAAATGGTATCCTGCTATGCCATTCATTAGTTACAAGCCCAAGCTTGGATATTCTTGGCTCGTGCCTCATTTTCCCATGATTGATTCTCTCAATCATAGATGGCATCTTTCTTCCTCCTAGAAGACTTGGAGCTAGCATTTTCATACTATTTGGGTTAATGTCACTGAGCCTAAGATTGCTCATTTTGCCTAGTGTTTGCTTTACCAGGGTTTACCTTTAGGAGCTTAGCTCCAACATTTGGGTGTGCCTGACCCTAAATGCCCTTTTTGTGGCCATTCTAAAACTATTATGCACATTTTTTGGTTTTGTCGTCAAGCCCAGAATTATTGGATCTAGATACATGACCTCTTTATACCTTTTTAGCCCAAGCCTTTTTCCTGGCATATGGCACTCCTTGGTGACTCCCCCAGAATGCCTTCCTAGTATACCCAAATATGACATGCTTTCAGGATGGAGATCTTGTTTACATTATGGAAAGATTGAAATGGTGTTCTTTTTCTCTCACAGCTTTTTGGATATTAATATTTCTCTTTATGCTAAGGCATGTTTATCTAATAATGTCATGATGCAGATTTAGGTGCAAGTAGACAAGGTGGCCCAGGAGGTTGCCCATCTACAGGAATTGTTGCAACACTAGGGCAATACCCCTTGTACTATTGCTAGGGTTCCATCAAATTCTCTCTTGGCTAACCGCATGCCGCCCAAGGGCCACTGTTGCAACTAGAGTTCCTCTACCAGGCATTCCAAGACTCTGCACCCTTGGCGTCGTTGCTTTGCCTCTCCTCCACCTCGGAGGGCTGTGGGTGCTAGCTGGCCTCCCTTGCTTATTTCTATTGCTGCTACTTCTTCTTGGCCTCCACCCAGTGTTCCTACATGGCCTCCTACCACTTTTGATAAATTCCCATGTGCAACGCTTGCTATTTCTCTCAACTGGGAGGAAAGAGAGTTGGAGAAAGAAAAAGAAAAAGATGATGGCTGGTCAATTCCTAACCAGACCCTAGGGCCCAATGTTTGGGGCAATCTTGATGACAGAGATTCTCCTCCCTCTTCTGCTACTATCCTCATAGCTTGAGGGTTTCTCTCTTTATATGATTTTTTTATGAATAGTTGTTTGTTTCTGGCATAACTATCATGTGACTCTTCACGGGGTGACTCTTTCCCCTGGCCCCTTTTTGTGAATATTGTACTTTAATATTTTATTAATAGAAAAGGCCTCTATTCATCAAAAAAATCCATTTTAAAAATGTGGGTGGCGGGGGATCGTGCCTAAAAGACAACCCCCACCACATTGCATTAATTAGGGTGGGGTCGATGACCTTGTGTCCCCCACCATTTATTTCTTTTTAAAGGGGTTGGCTTAGTTAAAAGTACACCCCATATTTTTAGGAGAGGAGATATGTAAGTGGGGGCTACGTACTCCATCCCCCAAATGCATGTTGCTTTTTTATTATTATCTTAATTAATAAATATTGCTATATATTTCCCTTTTAAAGTTTATGTGAGCTATGATTTGGTTAAGTTATTTTGTAGTGGAGAGAAATTATTTATTTTATTTATTAAATTATTAGTTTATAATTAATAAATTTAATATATGATTTATATTAATTTTATAAATTAGTTGAATTAAAAAAATATATAATTAAGAGTATATTTATTTAATTGGTGTTTTATTTAATTAATTATATTTTGGGATAAGATATATAATTAATTTGATTAATTAAAAAATTATTTTGATTTTAGTTAACTAAAGAGGTAAAGAATTTGTATCGTCTTAAAATGGAAGCACTTCCATGATAAGAGTGTTTAGCCCTCTGAATAAGTGGTTTCGGGTCATGTTAAGCACCTTGATTAGGTCTTTGCATGTATTTGGCTTTCTCCCCACTTTCCACTTCTTCCTGCACTTGATTCCTTCATTCTAGGTGAAATTAGGGTTAGGATCCCGAGGATTCTCCTTAATTTCCATCTTCCATAGCTCTATTTTCTAGGTAGGACTTAGAAATAGGTCCTCCTGGCCTTCATCATAGTCATCATGGGATTTTATGTCTATTTCTGGCATTTTTTCCCTTTCTAATATCATTTCTAGGTCTTCGAGCATCTTGGGGACCTCTTGACTTGATTCTGACTGAATTTGGGCCCAAGGTCAAATTCAAGGTTGATCCTGACTAAGTCAGGATCAAGCTCAAACCTAAATAGGTCAGGATCAAACTCAAACCTGACTAGGTCAGCCCCAACCTCAATTTTTCCCCCCTCTTTCAAATCTCCAAATTCCTTGATTTCTGGGCATTGGGTTTTCAGGATATTTATTTTCTTGCCTCCGGGTTGGCCATTTCAGGCTTTGGAATGGTAAATCCTCTAATTGCGTTTAATCTAGGTATATTTTCTAAAGGTTAGGTCCTAATTGGGATTTAATTCTCCAAGGTGGCCCCTCTAGAGGATTGTGCCCTAGTTCACTATAAAACGAGGCCTTCCTCTCTCATTTTCATATCTCATCTCAAGCAATTTCATGAGCAAGCTCTCAAGTGCAAGCAAGTCTTCAAGCATTCAACTGTTCAAGCATCTATCCATCAAGGAGATCCATTGTTAGCTATTGAAGGATTCAATCTCTTTGGATCCCCTTTGATGATCCATCCTTCTACATTCATTCAAGCCTTCTCATATGCAAAGATCAAGTCAAGATTGGTGTTGAAGATCAAATGCTATTGATTGGAGACATCCTACATTCATTCTACATCCATTGAAGCATTCCTTCTTGTGGATTTGAGGATTCAAATCCTCTATAAGGACTTCAACATAAGCGAGGTGATTTGTTTCAATTTCTTTGTTTATGCACACTACATTTCAATTCAATTTCAAGGTTAATTCCTAAACTGGGGTTTGACCAAGGCAAACCTCCCATACAACAAAAATCCCCATTTTCTTGTAGGTATAGGTGTGGGATTTCAGATCTAAGAGTGAATTTGGATACCCTTTTCGGTGAACTTATGAGATTTGTGAACAGAATCAGAATCGGCATTCAAATAAAGAATCTAGCCTTTGACCTTTTATGAGGGTCAAAGTTCACTTGAGATCATCTTGGAGAAAGATTTCTAGGTTTTCTTCATCTCGGTGTTTCCAGTCTAGAATAGGTTGCAGAATCCTTTGAAACCTCACATAGACATCAGAAATTGGCATTTTCTAGATCTACCCTAATTTGAGGTTAGTACTTGTATTTCAATTATTTTAGATTTCAAGCATAACTCTTCTATAGGGAAACATTGGATTTTCTCTCTTTTTCATATTCTTTATAGATTGTTTCGATTGTGCATTAACCTCTTGGTTGATCAAATTGGATCTCTTCTTTGGGAATTTGGATTTGGGAATAGATCTCATATTTCCCCACACATTTATCTACTCTTATATCTGAATATTGGTGATTCCATTTTAACCATATTCATTTTGGTGAACCTGACATACTTACTCTCCTTTCTTTTGTGGAATTGGAAGCCTTTATTATGTTTTCCTTTTATCTTGTTAGTATTAGATTTTTCCTTTGTGTTAGATATTGCATGCTAATTAGATTTCATATTCATGCTTTATGTGTTGTTAGTTTAGTTCATTTTCATTACGTTGGTTTGTGAGCTTTACTACTGCTAGTCCTGCTTATAACATTCCAGTTAGAAGAAGTCATAGACTCATGGGTGCCTTTGATCCTGAATTTTCCTCTCCTTTCCTTAGGATCCTGAATGATAACTTGATTCTTCATGATTTCAATCCTACTATGGAGAAAAAATCTTCTCACTCATCTCATGATGAGGATGATGCTTTAAGAGTTCCTCCTGAACAAGTCCAAAAAATTTCCACTGAACTTGATAAAATGGGTAATTGGCTTATTCAAGAGAACCATAATCAAGATTCCATTCAACCTATAGAGGCTCTTAAGAAAGTTCTCTATGATAGTGATCAAGGTGTTAACCTCTTGCATGGTATTACTCACCTTGTGCATTCAAATGTTAAACCTTTAGTTCAAGAAACTCAAGATTTGGGGTTGATTCCTCCTATCACTAGTGTTGAACCTCCTAATCCTTTACCTAGTATTCCTACCTATACTCCTTTGGTGAATGTGATGGTTCCCTCTGTTACTATGAGTTATCCTCCAATGTCTCTTCCTACATCACAACCTTCATATCATAATGTTCCTTTTATTTATTCCAATCCACTTCCAACTGTAGTTCCTAGTATTCCTCCAGTTGTGTCTTCTATTCCTGCAACTTCTTACACTTTACCTAGTGTGTCTAATGTTGATACTCCTATTTCCTCTAATGATTCAACTATCATCAATTTGGCTCAAATTGTGTCCTTACAACAACAACTTTCTTCCTTAACCCAAAACAAGTTTAGTATCCCTACATGTGACATGGGAAGTCCTTTGTCCTTGGATATTATCCATACTTCTGTTCCTCAGCAAGGTGAGATGCCTCATCTTGAGAATTATAATGGAAAAGGAGATCATGTTCATCATGTTAAAACATTCCAAATCCTTTGTAGTGATTACGCTCATGACCATAGGATTTTAGCCAAATTATTTGCTAGAACCTTCCATGACAAGGCCTTACAATGGTATTGTTCCTTGCCTCCTTATTCCATTGATTCCTTTCCAAAACTTGCTAATGCCTTTATCCAACAATTTCAAAACAACATTGGCCCGCAAGTGTCTTTGACTAATTTGATGCATTGTAAAAAAAGTGCTAAAGAAAAATTAACTGAATTTATTGGTAGATTTAAGCATTTGCATGCTCAGATTTCCTATCCTGTTCCTGATATTGATATTCAACGAATGTTTATTTCAAATTTGCAAAAGGATATTAGAGATAAGATTCTTCTTACTAAATTTACCTCTTTTCAACAACTTTGTGCAATGCTTCATCATTATCAATTACAAGTGAGTCAATTTGAGAGAAACACTCCAATGGCTCCTGTTCCAATTGATAAGAGTGATGTTGCTCCTAATCCAAACAAGTTTTAAAAATTCAACAATTATGTCAAGATAAATAAACAAGTGAATGCAATTGTTGATCAAGTTGTTGTTGCATCTCATAATGCCACTTCTGCATCCACTGCTTTTCGATTAAATCATACCTTTACTCCCCTTTCTGAAGCTTTACATGTTATTATGAATAGGTTGTTGAATGCTAATATGATTAATTTACCTCCTATTCGACCTCTTTTACCTGCTACAATTGCATCTAAATCTTTTGATCAAAATGCTTTTTGTCAATATCATCATCAAAATGGTCATGATACTGAGAAGTGTTATTCTTTAAAACATAAGGTTCAAGATTTAATTGATTCTAATGCCTTATATATTGATAATCTGGATGGTAGTGGGAAAAAATCTATCTCTCCTCCTAATTAGAACCTTCAAATCTATACAAACCCTTTACCTATGCATGATACTAATACAATTGCTCAACCATCTGCTATGGAAATTGTGTATGATTCCAAGATGGATGATCTCAATCATGTTGTTAATCAAGTGGAGCATGTTGGTCAATCTATATCTCTAGCTTAACCTCAACCTCAACCTCAACCTCAGAGTCAACCTAAAGTTCAATCTCAACCTCGAACAAAACTTAAACCTAAAATGAAAACTCAACCTTGACCACAATTTAAGAATAAAAGACCTCAGGAAATTTTGATTACCTTTGATGACTCTGAGACTATTAAAGCTCTTGATGGTCCCCTTTCATTGCTGCTAGGATTTCTCAAAAACCTACTCATGGTTGTCTTGTTGATCCTACATCCTTAGTTAATGTTATCACTGAAGAATATCTTTTTATGAAAAGCTTACAATGTGACTTTTATGATACATCAGATGTGTGGATTAAAACTTGTAATGGTTTTCTTTATCCATCATTTGGTTCTATTACTTTACCAGTTGAACTTTGTGGAAAAATTGTTAGCACTACCTTTGTTGTGGTTCCTACTTCTGATCAATTTCAAGTTAAGCTAGGTTTGCCTTGGTTGACTGCCATGCATGTTGTTGCTTCACCTATCCATAAGTGTCTTAAATTAATTCATGATGAAGAAGTGAAGATGATTAATCATAGCTTATATCAACCTTCCAGGCCTAGAGATTGTGCTACTCTTAATTTCTTTTGGCCTTCATTACCTAATTCATGTCCTCCTCGACTTGATAATCTTTTTCGATCATATCAAGCTTATAAACATCGTAAGATTCTTGAATTAAGCTCACCTCCTATGGATCTTAATCATGGTCTTTTACCTACACCTTCAATACCTCTTTTAACTATGGCTTCTAGTTCTATTAATCAAGTTCCTTCTATCAAACCTATCAAAGATCCTGTGATTGTTTCTCCTATGGTTAATAATCCTATTGATCATCCTAAAGAACCTGTGAAGGATCTTATGATTGTTCCTCCTAGTTCTCAACCTATTTCAAATAAATCAAAATGTAATCAATCTACTAATGAATGTTGTAAAAAGTGTCATGCTCATGCTAAAGCTCAAAGATCTCTACCTTCCTCAGATAAACCTATGCATAATATGTTAGAAGAGGTTATTACTAATAATGATGTTTACATGCATGATTTTGATGATTCTATTAGCATCTTAGATCCTATTTTGATTAATTTGGATGAAGAAGATACTCTTGATGATACTGATGATGTTAATGATGAATATGAGACTATTGACATTGACATTGATTTTCCTAATATGCTTTCATCATAATTAACTCTTACACCTAGTGTCGAACATTGTGATTCTCAAGAGGATCCTTGTTTGGAACTAGATTTCATTCTTGCTGTATTGGATATAGTCCCTCTTGCGAGTTACCCACCTTCCCTAAATGATATACAATGAGATGGGGAGAGTAGGTGGCACACTTGATCGGCATGTCCTTCATGGTAGCTTTGTTGTGTGTTTTCCTACTGTACTATGTTTCTCCCGTAATGTGATTGCTAAATGTTGTTAGATTCTTTTATACGATCCTTGTTACTCAGTTGGTGCCATGTGCTATAATTGTGTCACACTTCTATGGATCATTACATGCAAGGAAACTCAAGAATGAGCCCTCACAAATCGATCCATAGCTCCCTAGGCATGGAGTGCAAGGGCTTTTAAGAATGCTCTTAGTTAGAGCTATTTAGCCTATAACCTTGCTAGTAAACCATGCAATGGGAGATTCAATGAAGAAAAGGGAAAGAATTCCAATATCCTCAAGAATGAAGAATGAAAATGCAATGCAATGCTATGCTAGAAATGGAAATGTAAGCTAAGCTATGAAAGGAAATATGCAAGTGTTACAACCCAAGCTAATTAATCTATGTGAGCTAATCTAGAGCATAGAAATGAAGCTAATCTAAGAAAGCATAAATATGAAGCTAAGCTAATAATGCAAGAATGAGATGTAGATGCTAAGAATGCTCCAAATCTTCAAAAACTCCAAAGTGACCTAGAAATCCTGCAGCATAAAGTTAACATAAAAAGTTGGGGATCTAGAATGAAGAAGAGAGCTCTCCTTTTAAAGGAAATGAGAAGGAATGGACCATGGAGATTAAGAGGAAAAACATTTAATCAAGGGTGGAGCTTGAAAGAGGAGCAATCCATGTGCACAAATATCCTCCAATGAGAAAATAGGAGTTGACTTTTGTGTCCATATGAGACAAAAAGTGCTTTTTCCCTTTTTTATAAAATAAGAATAATGCTTTATTTGTGCAAATTAGGATAAGAGGAAAAGTGGGGGCTTTTTATTTATTAAAAGGGGAGGAAATATTCCTTTTAATAAATAAAGACTTAGGATAAGATGGTTAGCCCATAGAAAATAATCGAATAAATGATAGAGCTAGGATTTGATCAAGAATAAGCAATTGAAGATTTAGCAAAAGGGGCTAATAGTCTAGATGACCATTTTTAGGTGTATACATTTGCCCCTCTTTGACTAATGTGTGATCAATCTGGGAACACATGCAGTCAAAGAATGAAGGTTAAATGTGAGATCAATTTGGGATCACAAAGCAACTCAGATCAGCCAAGAAAGGAAGAGATAGCCAAGAAGACAAGCAATAGCATTCTGACTCCAAAGAATGGAGTGTAGAAAAATAGAAAATCTTGCATGGTGAGCCTGGTAGCGACAGTGTTGAACACTTAGGAAAGAGATAGCCAATAAGATATGATGTGTCTACCCCCTCGGGATCGAAAGTGAAATCTAGGTAGAGGGAAAGCAGAAGCAAGAGAGACATGATCAAATCACTAGAAATCATAATCAAAGAAAGAGAATAGAATAACCATCAAGTAGTGAGGGTATGCCCCACACATGGGACACGGGGCATGAACCTATCGGTCCCTCAACCCGTAAACACCATAGAGAGGGGATTTGAACATGGGATTTGAAAGTGAATGAAAGACTGGAAGTTTGAAAGAGATGGGGATGAAGAGGTGAAGAATGCCCCAGTGAAGATTAAAGGATCAGGCCTCAAAAGGGTCAGCCAACTGCGTAGAAGAAGGAGAAAGGCAATTTGGATGATCTAGGTGAACTCAAATTTTGGTTTGGATCCCGAAATGAATACAAAATGATGTGATATGAAAGACAAGAAGTGAAAGACATGATCGGGAAGAAGCAAAAGGTGAGCGCAGTTTGATTAACAAGTCCATGAAAGATGAAAGGAAAGCTCTCTCCATATGCAAGATGCAAAACTAACTAACATGAACTTAAGATTGCAAGCTACATGAAAAGTGGTTTACTTGCAAGGTTACAAAGCCAATAGACATCTAATAATCATCATCGAGCATTATTGGTAGCGTCGCAAGATCATACAATACATACTAGCATAACTATGTGGGTTTGAATATGATCTATATCAGATAGAAATGTGGAAATCCCACCTAGGCATCAAAGACATGCAGGTCAAGATGACTAGTGCAGTGAGATTGCCTAAGTTTGATATAGCAAGATTATGTTCGCATCGAGACACAAGAAAGTCAAGATGACTATAAGCATGCACTTGTGAAAAAGTCAAGGATAATACCTTGTAGAGCCCAATGTCAAGTGGAACAAGCATAAATGCTAATGACAAGTAGGACCAACAAAATATATCCAAAAGCAGAAAAAGCAATAAAACATGTTCTCATTCCCTCAATCTTCTAGCTATGCATCATTGAAAACTTCTTAGGGAGAGACCACTCATCAAAGAAATCCTCATAGACAGCACACAAAGAAAAATAAAGTCACCATATCTCAACAAGCTGATTGTTTAAGTGCATGTGTGTTGGTCATAGAGTCAAACTTTGAGTATCGCATCTGCCAGTGAGAAATATTGCATCATCTAGACTGCAGGTAGGATATCTGATAATTGTTGAGAAACACTCGATGCTAGGGTAGTGTTGAAAAAATACAGTTGGGGTGGTGTTGAAAAACACCATTTGCGAGGTGTCGAAGAAACCCAGATGCACAAAGAGACCCAAGATAAGCTCAAAATAACATATGCCCTCTAGACTAAGACAAGAGTCAATTCCAAGCTAGGAGAGGCAAAGCAAGAAGTGGAGCGAATGAGCGCCATGCAAGACTGATAGACATAGGTGCAGAGGGTCTCAAGCAGTGCATATTTCCAGGTTTTCACCACTTGATAGATGTATTGCAATTTTTTCAAGACTTTTTATAAAAAAAAATTATATTTTTGCTACCAAGGCGCCTGTTTCTAGGTTTTCACCAAGGCACTTTTTCAATTTTTTGAATTTTTTTTATTTTTTTGGGTGAGACATCAAAGCGCCTATTGCTAGGTTTTCACTAGGATTCTCTTTTTTTCAGTACTTTTTATGCTTTTTAGGATTTTTTCAGCATCATATATGAATTTTTTTTGGAATTTTTTCAGGATCAATAAAATATGTACAAAGAATGCCCCAAACAGAAACAGGCATCAAGAATCTACTTCCTCTAATGTAGAGAACTGATAGGCCCTAGGCCCAAATGCTACAGCTGTGATGATAGGAGGTCTCAACCAATTCAACCAATAATAACCAGCCCTAAGTAATGTCTGAGCTAGCGAAGAATCATTAGAATGTGATCCACATATGCCATCGTGGATTTCAGCTAGCACTTTTTCTGACTCCTCTATTTCTAAACACTTAAGGAGAGTTCTATCTAGACCCTTCCTATACAAGTCACCAGAGACAAAGGAAAAGTGTAAGGGATGGTGGAAGGAATGGCGTGGTGGATTTGTAGGAGGAAGATGAGGTGGAAGATATGAAAAGATGGTAGGATTGTAAGATTTGTAAGCAGGATAGCATAATTCATCCACCAGAAACTTGAAGAAAAATTTATGCTTTTTCATTTGTAAGATGGATATCAAAGTAACCAAGGCATTAGCAACTTTGTTCTCAGCTTTATGAATGGGCTGAAGTATACCAGATATGAGATCATGCTTGAAGTAGTGCACCATTTTTTTGTAGAGAATCAGCTTGTCATCTTTTATTTGATAATCAATATTTTTGAGCAGATTTTTATTTTTACTTTTCTTAGGTTTGGATACCACCACAATGTGGTTTTCACCATCCAACCATTGCTCTTTTCTTTTGACTTGATGATTGTGATGCTTGATTGTTGGTTCAATATTTTTTGTGGCTAGTTCGCTGGTGGAAGAAGTAACAAGTGTTGATGCGAGATGAAATGAAGTGACTGGTTCAATAGCATTGATTTGAGGGGTGTCATCTCTAGTGACAAGAGAGGTGGAGCCTATAGGGTAAGCTCCAAAAGTAGCTAGATCTAGATTCATCATAGAAGGACCAACATAGTCTACTAAGGCAATACGGGGAACAAACCCATCAGACCCTACACGAGACTCATCAACTACATCGGGAGGGTTACCAGAGGTATGAACTACATCAAAATCCATATCTATCATGGAAGAGTCTTCTGGAAGAGGCTTAAGATGCTGAGAAGTAGAGATACTCATGTTATTAGGTGAGAGATCACCTCTTTGTAGCAATCGTGCAATGTTTCGATGTTGTCTATCATAGTGCAATGATGCTTTAGGTACATAGGTTCTAGACATAGAGGCCTCAGCCATAGCATCAGTAGATATACACTCTTCTCCCCAAAGAAGTGAGGTAGAAGGAAGATCATTTCCCATTTGAACCATAGTGTGCAGTGGTGACTCATCTGTATCTATGTCTGAATTACTAAGCATGGGAGTAGTTTTGGAATTATCAAGGAGGGAAAATCTACCCTCATCTTCTCTATAGATCCACTCTTGGACAACTTGTTCTTCTCTTTCTGCTTCTAAAGGAACAGATGAAGGAACAAAAGTATCAAAGATTGTCATAGCAGAAGTGGAAGGCTTCATCTGATCAGAAGGTTTCCCATATGACCTAGGAGAAACAAGTATAGAAGCAAAGGAATCCAGCGTATATTCACCCATACCAAGGCTCATCATCTTAAATGATTTCTCAGCAGCAACTAGAGACATACTAGGATCAATAGAAGGTTCATTGTGAGGAACAAATTTTTCAGTAGCAGCAAGAGCATTGATAGCAATAGTATGGTCTCCAGGAATCATAACTTCAGTGCCATTGTACGGAAATTTGATGCACTGATGATAAGTGGAAGGAATAGCCTGCATGTCATGGATTCAAGGATGACCCAAAAGAATGTTATATGTGAGTGGGATGTCCAATACTTGGAAGCTAATATCTTTCGTGATAGGACCCACTCGGACAGGTAGTGTGACAAGACCTTTGGAAGATCTTTCCACTTCATGATAAGCTTTTATAGTAATCTTCTTTTTAGAATCCACAGAAAATTCTGACAAACCCAATTGTTGTATGACATTGAAAGAAACAATATTTAACCCTGCACCATTGTCTATCAGGACTCGGTGGACCCGGGTATTGTAGACTAGAACTTCAATGTGTAAAGCTAGATTATGAGGGTGAGCAATAGATATGTCATCTTCTATAGAAAAGGAGAGAGATAGCGGAGATGAAATGTGGTTGACCATAGCCTGAAATTGATCTAGATCAATGTCATTGGGAACACATGTTGTACGTAGAGCCTCATCAAGAATCTCTCTATGCGAAGGGGATAACTGAAGCAACTCAAGGATAGATATCTGTGCTAGTGTCTTTTGCAAATGTTGGACAAGATCATAGCTAGGGGTGGCTAAAGGAGCCACTTAATTGGAAGGAAAAGCTTTCTTGGGATCTTGCGCAATTTTAAGGACAATCTTGGCTTGCCCCCTAGTAACAGCATTCAGTGTCTCACTTCAGGAAGATGAACTACCACGTGTTTGCAAGACCAACTTTTGCTTACCATGATTGGCTTTATTATCATCTTGAGATCTCATCATAAGAATACTCGCTACAGGCTCTACCATGTTAATCATAGGTGCATTAGAAGGATATGTGTAATTGATCTTTGCATCATAATTCTTCTTATGTGCTTGAGAGGTTTCCCCCTTATCATGCTTAGGTAGAGGATCTTTGAAAGTTGTGTGATCAAAATTTTTAGTTAAGCCATCAGTGGAGATTGTGCCATTCTCAATAAGATCTTGAATATCATCCTTAAAACAATTGTCTATTGGATGTCCCTTGTTTCTGTGATAATGACAATAAGAATCCTCTCGCCACCAATCAGGCTTATTTAGCGGATCCCAGTTACTAGGTTTATCAAGAAGTGTAAGATATCCATTGTCAACCAAAGTCTTAAGGATCACATCATAAGGTTCTGCCAACTTGGTATAGACTCACTTTCGAAATGACTTCTTAGGCTTATCTACATATTGAGGTTTAGGAGCACTGTGAGCGTTGGCAAATTCTTGTTGTTTTGCTGCATAGATAGCATTGGAGAGATTGAAAGTAGGCTCTTTAGCTTTAGGAGCATCAACAACCCCATCATTAACAACATACTTGTTCTTATTCCAAGGTTTGTTCTTGTCTTTGCCATTGCCTTTAGCATCTTTATTAATAACAATATCCCCTTTGCTTATACTACATCCTCAATTCGATATGCACTTTCAACCATGTCATTGAAAGAGGAGAATAGTTGTTTCCTTAGATCATAATACAACTCAGGCACAAGAGTGTTGACAAAAATATCAATCTTTTCCCTTTCGGGTAGCTGATGAGGATATCGAGAATAAAATGACCTCCAACATTGCAAATAAGTAGCAAATAACTCTCCTTGGTTTTGTCTCAAAGCACCAAGATCTATCATGGTGATAGGCTGTTGGATATTGTATGAATAGTGTTGTGTGAAGCGCATAGCCAACTCATCAAAAGTCTTAAGAGGTGGTGTCAATTTTGCAAACCATTCCAAAGCTTGTCCTCTTAAGCTTCGAGGGAATAATCGTAGAAGAAATGTGTCTTCGTGAAGGAAGTCCATGCTAAGAGCATAAAAGTGATGCACATGGTCATGGGGATCACCATTTCCATCATACTTGTTGTATTTGGGAACCTTAATATCCCTAGGAAATGAGACCATGTATAGACTTTTATCAAAAGGAAGAGCACAAATTGATTCTACAAAAGAGACCTTTGGAGGCTCTCTTTCTATTGCCATTTGGGTAAGGCGTTGATTTGTCTGATGCAATTCTTCTTGAAGGACTTCCAATTCAGTTGGTACTCTTTGTTGGACAATTTGTCTGACATCATAGCCGGGAGGAAGCTTGTATCCTCTTGAAGTCATATATTGAAAATATTGATCACCATTACACTCTAAAAGCTTATGCATCATGCGTTGGGAGACCACATCTTGTCCAAATCTCATAAGATCCTCACTAGAAATCTCATCATCAGCCTCTGCCTCATGTTGAGAGGGAGGAGGTCTAGGAGGTGAAGAAGGCATACCAAAAGTGGTTCTTGGAGGAGATCTTGGTGACGTGTTGTTGCCATTGTTGCCATTAAAAAGAGATCTATGCTCATAGTTACTAGTCTCGGGTTGCTCATAAGACATTCCTCTATAAGTCATACATCTAGTAGCATCCATCCTTTGTTGATTATGTTCTTTGTCTAAGCACGCTTGATTATCTTTATGCTCAAAATGTTCTTGCAAGCGTTGAAATTTTTCTCGTTCAGTCAAAGTGAGTGAGACACTGTCTGTGTTTTTGGGGGTCTTGAATGCGGAAAAGAGGAAACCTCCTTTGTACCACAGGGTAGCCTTGGAATTCTCAGATTGGTCAAAACTAGAACTATCACTGCTAATGGGTGCTTTGGAATGTCTAGTTGGAGAAGGTAACTGTGTATAATTGAACGGAGGATGACTCTCCTACTCAAATTGAGACCGAGTTGTAACCGGCATGAAAAGAGATGTTGGTTGACTAATAGAATGAGACAAAGTTTCTCAGATATTGAGATAAGAAAAAGATAATAAAGATCACTTGTCAAAGTAGAACAATGGAGAGATGGCTCGTCAAAAGTGCTCAAGCACTTACAACAATCAATTGACTAAAGCTGAGCAATGAGCAAGAAGCTCAATAAGCAAGTAGCTAGAGAGGTAACCGTGATGCGACAAGTGATCAAGAGTAGCATTCGTTAAACTTAGATCCAATAGTTTTAGCTCATTTGTTTCAATCTAGAACAAATCTAAGCATGTAGGTAACAAGCCAGCTTCAGGTAAGAACAGAAAAAGACATTCTATGATAGGTTAAAGTGCAAGTTTAGCAACTCTAAATTGCAGCAATGACAGGATAGTAGAAATGACCCAGGCGATAGTTCTCAGGCAAACAGAGTGATACTCCTAAGACAGAGCGATACTTCACCTTACACCAGGTGATAGACCTTAACATACCAGGGTGATAGACTTCAGTAAAGAAAGTGATAGACAATAGATGCGAACTATCACGCAATATTTCTCAGCAAGGCATGTGATACTATTGCAGATTTGGGTGATTCTTTGACCAGTGAACAAAAAAATCTCAGTTTGAAGCATTTTGATCAAGTTCAAAGGTTGGATAGTGCAATTTCTCAGTTTGACAAGTAGTAACAGCAAATAAAAGACAAGTTTGCAAATAGTAGGTGATCAAACATGTCATAAAACACTTGGAACAAGGGCAAAAGCAACCTTGCCAAGACAAACACTTGTGATATCAAAATAGAAAACCTTATGAATGCTATCATTTTATTTGAATGTTGAGGACGTTTACACTGATATAGCACAATCGAAGATAATTCAAGCAATTACTACCTAGAAGGACAAGGCTCATTACTTAGCAACGTGGCCCACAACTTGATGCTCCCTTGCCTCACACCAAGTGGTTGCCCACAAGAGATATTGGCATTGTCATGGAAGTGTCAAAAACACAACCAAAGGAACACATATGGTGAGTGTCTTGGGGTGATCCGGGTTATTCCACTTGGATCAATCCTTGCATCAAGAAGCTTAGCGGCTAAAATAAGGTGGCCTCTATCTAATGGTTCGTAGTAAGGGCTTCCATTCATAACACCCCTCTTGCTCCTCATAAAGGACTAGGACCTCGTGGCCTCAAGAGTACCTTAAGCAATCTTGCTCAATGATTTCCCAATGGTCACAATCCCATGAGCTACTAACATCAAGTGAAGACAAGTGTTATGTCTACCAAGGTTTTGTGTCATTGATAGCCTTGAGATTATAGTGAGTTGGAATCACTCGCCACCAAGGAAAATGATGACAAGGTTGTCCCCACTTGGGTCGTTCCTCTTGATTTCTCAAGAGCAGGCTTGCTAAAGGATCTTATACTAAACGAAGAATGGATGATTTTTGAGGTTCAAGGTTTTTGGTTCACCACAAGGGTGAAGAGCACACTCCCCTATCCCAAAAACTTCTCCCAAACACACCAAGCAAAGATTTAATTACCCCCTTGCTTTCAAAATCCCAAGATGGGTCAAGATTTTTGTTTCACCACAAGGGTGAAGAGCATACTCTCCTACCACCTCAAAATTCCTACAACAAGGTATTAAGTGCCTATGAAATGAAACAACTAGTATATGCCACACTTAATAAAGAAAGAAATTAAACAAGCACTTGATTTGGTTTTTATGCTTAGGGCAGCCCTGCAAAAACCATTAGTAGCCCTCTTTGACATGTGTTCTTTTGGCAAAATATCTCAAGCAAGTGCACCTACAAACACAACTTGTTAGCTCCACAAAGATTAGCACATAAAAAAAAAAATTAGATAATCTGCAAAAATAACTGATCAAATGACAAAATCTGAAAATGCAACCATCATGGTTGGATTAGGTTTGGAAAGACCTTTCCAACGATATATCACACTTTGATTTTCAATACCATTTGCAAAAACCTACAATGAAAATGCAAGAAAATAAGGATAAAATAGAGCTGTCTTGCCCCACGGTGGGCACCAAAAATGTGTGCTATAATTGTGTCACACTTCTATGGATCATTACATGCAAGGAAACTCAAGAATTAGCCCTCACAAATCGATCCATAGCTCCCTAGGCATGGAGTGCAAGGGCTTTTAAGAATGCTCTCAGCTAGAGCTATTTAGCCTATAACCTTGTTAGTAAACCATGCAATGGGAGATTCAATGAAGACAAGGGAAAGAATGCCAATATCCTCAAGAATGAAGAATGAAAATGCAATGCAATGCTATGCTAGAAATGGAAATGCAAGCTAAGCTATGAAAGGAAATATGCAAGTGTTACAACCCAAGCTAATTAATCTATGTGAGCTAATCTAGAGCATAGAAATGAAGCTAATCTAAGAAAGCATAAATATGAAGCTAAGCTAATAATGCAAGAATGAGATGTAGATGCTAAGAATGCTCCAAATCTTCAAAAACTCCAAAGTGACCTAGAAATCCTGCAGCATAAAGTTAGCATAAAAAGTTGGGGATCTAGAATGAAGAAGAGAGCTCTCCTTTTAAAGGAAATGAGAAGGAATGGACCATGGAGATTAAGAGGAAAAAGATTTAATCAAGGGTGGAGCTTGAAAGAAGAGCAATCCATGTGCACAAATATCCTCCAATGAGAAAATAGGAGTTGACTTTTGTGTCCATATGAGACAAAAAGTGTTTTTTCCCTTTTTTATAAAATAAGAATAATGCTTTATTTGTGCAACTTAGGATAAGAGGAAAAGTGGGGGCTTTTTATTTATTAAAAGGGAGGAAATATTCCTTTTAATAAATAAAGACTTAGGATAAGATGGTTAGCCCATAGAAAATAATTGAATAAATGGTAGAGCTAGGATTTGATCAAGAATAAGCAATTGAAGATTTAGCAAAAGGGGCTAATAGTCTAGATGACCATTTTTAGGTGTATATAGGTGCAAGGTAATGAAGGAATTGAAACTGTTGTTCAAATTCTTCTATATGTATCTCTATTCTTCTATGCATTGTTCAATGTTATGTTGTAAATGTGCCATTGTTTGTAAATGTTTCCTTGTGTAATCTACTTGGATTCAAGATATGGTAGCACTAATTCTTTTTGGTCTCCATGTCATGGTCTGAAAACATTCTCCTTTGTATATCTTATGTGATCTTTCCTCCTTTGTGATTGTAGTTCTACTTTCTTTGGGGAATGATGTCAATTCATTTGCAATAATATCATATATATATTATCTTATGATCATACTGACCCCATGGAAGGTAGATCCCTTCTGTGTTCTCTGTATGTTTCTGTAATATTTCCCTTGATTTGTCTTTGTCTGGGAGCATCTCAATGTGGAAATGTAATTAGTGGAGTTGTTTATGTTTCTGTTAAAGCCATTGCTCCTGTTAAAGTGTCAACAATGACTTTAATGTGGGGGCATACATTCTGCTCACTTGTTGCACACATGCACTTTTTGATACGCATATTATTTTTCAAGATACTTTTCTCCCTTTTTGGATTAGTAACTAATCCTTAAAGCATGGATTTATATTTTAGATCTCTTGATCCCTCCAGTTTCAAATACACATATATTTTAATCCCTTAAGGTTAGAGGTGTCCTTAAGACTGCATCTCGTCTATTTTTGGTTTTATTCTTATGGAATGGAATATTCCTAAGGATGAATCCTTGATGGGTTGACTAGTGAGTAGCCACATTCACTAGGCGGTTCAATTCCATCTTTCCAATTGTGCCATTCTCTTGTTTGGTTCACAATGGGACATAAGTTCTCATTAGGAGAGGTAATCACACCTTCTTTCTCTCTCTAGAGATATCTCTCTTATTGTGATCTAGGAGTCAATGAAGACTTGAGTCCCTAGGGGCTTAAGGTTTCTCTTTGTCCCTTGGATTATGATAAGATTATCTTTTCATTATGATCTCCTTTACCAAGAGTTTGCATTAAGTCCATACTCTTGCTAAAGTGGGGGCTTAATGTATCATCTTAAAATGGAAGCACTTCCATGATAAGAGCATTTAGCCCTCTAAGTAAGTGGTTTGGGGTCATGTTAAGTGCCTTGATTAGGTCTTTGCATGTATTTGGCTTTCTCCCTACTTTCCACTTCTTTCCTGCACTTGATTCCTTCATTCTAGGTGAAATTAGGGTTAGGATCTTGAGGATTCTCCTTAATTTCCCTCTTCCATGGCTCCATTTTCTAGGTAGGACTAAGAAATAGGTTCTCCTAGCCTTCATCACAATCATCATGGGATTTTATGTCTATCTCTAGAATTCTATCCCTTCTTGATATCATTTCTAGGTCTCCGAGCATCCCTGGGACCTCCTGACCTGATTCTGACTAAATCTAGGCCTAGGGTCAAATTCGAGGTTGATCCTAACTAGGTCAGGATCAAGCTTGAACCTGAATAAGTCAAGATCAAACTCAAACCTGACCAAGTCATTCCCAACTTGGATTTTCCCCCCCTCTTTTAAATCTCCAAATTCCTTGATTTTTGGGCATCGAGTTTTCGGGATATTTGTTTTCTCCCCTCTGGGTTGGCCATTTCAGGTTTTGGAATGGTAAATCCACTAATTGCATTTAATCTAGGTATATTTTCTAAATTTTAGGTCCTAATTGGGATTTAATTCTCCAAGGTGGCCCCTCTAGAGGATTGTGCCCTAGTTCACTATAAAAGGAGGCCTTCCTCTCTCATTTTCATATATCATCTCAAGCAATTTCATGAGAAAGCTCTCAAGTGCAAGAAAGTGAATTCAAGCATTCAAGCAAGTCTTCAAGCATTTAACTATTCAAGCATCTATCCATCAAGGAGATCCATTTTTAGCTATTGAAGTATTCAATCTCTTTGGAGCCCCTTTGATGATCCATCCTTCTACATTCATTCAAGCCTTCTCATATGCAAAGATCAAGTCAAGATTGGCATTGAAGATCAAATGCCATTGATTGGAGACATCCTACATTCATTCTACATCCATTGAAGCATTCCTACTTGTGGATTTGAGGATTTGAATCCTATACAAGGACTTCAACATAAGCGAGGTGATTTGTTTCAATTGCTTTGTTTATGCACACTACATTTCAATTCAATTTCAAGGTTAATTCCTAAACTAGGGTTTGACCAAGGCAAGCCCCCCATACAACAAAAACCCCCATTTTCTTGTAGGTATAGGTGTGGGATTTCAGATCTGAGAGTGAATTTGGATACCCTTTTCGGTGAACTTTCGAGATCTGTAAACAGAATCAGAATCGGCCTTCAAATAAAGAATCTAGCCTTTGACCTTTTATGAGGGTCAAAGTCGACCTGAGCTCATCTTGGAGAAAGATTTATGGGTTTTCTTTGTCTCGGCATTTCCAGTCTAGAACAAGTTGCAGAATCCTCTAAAACCTCACACAGACATCAGAAATTGGCATTTTCTAGATCTACCCTAATTTGAGGTTAGTACTTGTATTTCAATTATTTCAGATTTCAAGCATAACTCTTCTATAGGGAAACATTGGATTTTCTCTCTTTTTCATATTCTTTATAGATTGATTCAATTGTGCATTAACCTCTTGGTTGATCAAATTGGATCTCTTCTTTGGGAATTTGGGTTTGGGAATAGATCTCATATTTCCCCACACATTTATCTACTCTTATATCTAAATATTGGTGATTCAATTTTAACCATATTTAGAATTATAAATTTAATTAAAAACTATAATTAAATGTTATTTATTTTGTATGGTCATTGGAGTTTCATTTTGTTTTCATTTGTGATTAATTGTCGGTATGGGTAGAGTGGTTCCCTAGGTCAGATTTTGTCTTTGGAACTTAAAATTTATTTTATGAATTTATGTCTTTTAGACTTTGGGTTGATATGGCGAAAAATTTATAACTATTTTGGTGTCTCAATTATGAATGTTATTTTAGGTATATATGTGATATCATTTCATGTTTCTATTGATTCTCGATTATTACTCAAGTTTTAACCACAGAAGGTGACAACCATTATTGTTTGGAATCTTAATTAACTTGGTCACCTTGTTTCTTTTGATACGGTTGTTCTACATTGTAACTGATGGTCTTTGATTGTGTTTTACTCCATGTTGGAGAATGATGCTATTAATGCTTTTGATGATTATTGAACTTGTGTTATGGGACCGTGTGTATATGGTTTGGTGATTTTTATGTCCAGTATGGGATGGATAGTTTGGATCCTTGGATAGGATGATATTTTGTTATGCTCCAACACTTGTCTTTGATGACATTTATGGTTAACTGATTTATGAAAATCTTTTATGATTTTGGTGTTTGCTTATTCTTTGGTTCTTTTTCTGGGATCATTACGTTAGGTTATCTGGGAGCATAGAAGGGAAGTGGCTTACTTTGGGGGCATCAGATCCCTAAGGTGGCTTCCTTAGTATCCTTTGTAAGTTGACTTAATAAGTGATAACTTAATAAATTTACTAGGATAGAAACATTTAAAAAGATAATGGTTCCTCACCCATTCCTTAAGTGCTAGTACAGGCTAAGGATGGGAGTGGGAGATGATGCTTGTCACCTAATGTGGTGTTTGTTCTAGCATAGTTAGCAGCCTTATCTGTTTGAAAGGACTACTGATACCACATAGAATCACTAGGGGCCAGGGTCCAGAGAGGCTACTAGGTGACCTTAGAGTTGACTCATGTGATGACACTTCCCTATATGTGTCCTAGGTTCCTACATTGCATTTGGTACACCTGATTAGTGTCATGATCATTTTTACTTGATAACCTTATATCCTTTACTACCATTTTATCCAGTGTACCATGTCATTAGTGTTGTCTATTTGTTTGGTTGTTTCCATGAGTGAGGTATGGTGTTATCTTCATAGCACGGTGGGAGTGGACTTCTTGGTTCCACATGGTTAGGTGGTAGTGATTCTATTACCATTGAGATTTGATGTTCATGACTTTGTACTCGGATGATCCTTGATGATTCTTCTATCTTCTTGTTCATTGTTTGGAGACTATTCTTATCATCATGAGATGTATATATTGTATTGCATTTTATGTATTGGTTAGTGAACTTGATTCTATAGATGTATATGTACTTGTATTGTGTTATTGTTATCCCTACAACATGTGCAATGGAAGTTGTATTATGCCATTACGTATCAGGTGCACTCTATAGATTGTATCTTTGATTGCATTAATGTAATGAAAGTATCTTACTATTGAGTTGGAATGAATATGTTAGTGTACTTAATGATTTGTGTTCTTTTCATTATTATTAAGTAAAGGATTAATAATACTTTAATCTAGGTTTTAAAATGAACCTAAGATATATCATGTGATTATCTGTTGGAATTGTACTTAGTAGAGTTAGCTAACTTATACATCATTCTATGTCATGGAACCCTTGAGAGTTGTAATTTGTAAATGGGTTATATTTAGGAGTATGTATTGTCCTATATTATATTTCTTTTGCATTGTTATTCATTATTGACTGTAAAATCTTAAGAAAAAATTATTCAGTAAACTTATTAATGTGTTTTAGGTCAATTTCTCCTAGTTTCCTTGGCAGGGCATTACAAGATCAAAGTCTGAGAAATAGATACTACACTAATCTTTTTTTGTGTGTAACAAGTAGGTATTCCATACCTTCTTTCCATGCTAGTATTGATAACTACTTTAAAATAATTACTTAATATTATTGTTCAAATAATGAACAAACTACTATCCAAAATAGAAAAACCACAAAACTTACTTCATTTCAGAGCTCACTTGAAAATTTTAACAATCGATGGAACTTGGTAAGTTAGTGATGAAAGCACAACTAAAATAAGCAACATTGCGCATGTGATAAATATGTGTTGAATAAAGATTCTTTACAACTATGCTTTCATTGTAGATTTCTACATTTAGTAAGGTCAAGCTCATTTTCATCATTATTCACTTACATCGCTTGATGTGTGAACTCTGTAAAATAGTATGTCATACTTACAACAAAAAAACAAGTAGATCTATATGCACCACTTAGCTAAAGATGTATTTTTACTGGATTTCAAAGTTTTATTGTTAATGTGCCTTTTTTTCAGACAATTATAATTTTTTTGTTTTTTTAAATTATATATTGTATAGATGAAGAGAAAACCTTATATAATTAATCTATTATCTTTTTCAAATTATAGATACTTTGTCAAATATAATTGATAAAACATTTTGAATTTTGTGAAATGATGGTTTGTTTTTATAAGAAAAAGATATACCATAGATTTAATAATCTGATTTCTTGATAGGGAGAGGGGATGAACTAATCACTAGTTCATGCTTCTAGTCTACCACTGAGACCTAAGGTGACTTCCAAGTCCACCAAATGGATCTATAGAACCTCCTTTATGCTTGAGATCCCTAATCCCAAACCCCACTCTTCTATCTTGAGCTAAATCTATCTCTTGCCAACTGCTAGGTTCTCATGCTAGATGAAGAACACTTAAGGTTCCTAAGTTCTTCTAGGGTCTTTCTTTTCAAATATTTACACACATCTTGCAGGACCATGGAGATGTTTCAAGACCTCTCAATACACTTCTCTCAATACCTAAGACAACCCAAAGCACTGATCTTCCTTACCGATTCCACACTTTTCCACCAAAATAGGGCTACTAGAAAAGAGCCCTAATTAGCCCTCTTGCTCCAAGAAATCAGGGTATTACTCCAATTTTATCCATTAACCATCACAAACTTCCTTCAAAGATTACCAATCATTTAACTATTTCTCAGAGATTTTCTAGGTTTTGGGTCTCCAAAAGGTCATACTGTACCTCTCCACAATATGAGGGTTTTCAAGGGTTTCTAGGCCTTTCCTAGGCCTGTCTGCTTCATAGCTTGGTTTGGTGCCTTATGAGATTGCTAAAAACCTCTCCTTCTTGTCAAGGGATCTTAACACATCCCCCTATCTACTCTATGCTTTCTTTCTTCCTTATCTTCACAACCCTACCTTCTATATCCTCTGCAAAATCACTCTTCCCTAACCGGGCATGCACTAGCTCACCTAGGGCAAGAGTTTAAAAATCCTTCCATGGCTTTTGAGGGCCCTTCCTCCTATAATAAAATATTACATAGAGTACAATCACTATCCCCAAGAGGCCATACTATTTCTATAGTGGGATACTGAGTTACACGACTCTCAATACCAACTGTCTGGTTCAGGACAGTGAACTAGAAAAATGAAGATATTTACAAAACTTATAAAGAAACACACACACACACACACACCTAATCTATTAAATCAAAACTACTCTAAATAAACCAAATTACAATGCCAAAGTGTTACAGTCACAAGTTTAGCACACAAAAGCTTCCATTGCTTCACTATTATACTTCTTCACATACAAACTAGCTTCATGAGCACACTGTCCGTACAGGATACTTGTACTTATGGAAATATTAGGGTTTTCCAGGGTTAAATATGGTCTCTTAGGTCTTTGGTCTCATCATTTAGGGTTCCTATCATGGTAGAATTCATATCCACCATTATAGGATGAGGTTGCTAAATGTTGTTGAGCAACATTTTCAAAGTTGCAAAGTTGCACTTTGCAACTTTTACAACTTTTTACATCTTTTGCAAAAATGGCTAACTCTTAGCTTTCTAAAACTAGAGACCCTTCCTAGGTGACTTCTAGGAATATAAAACCTATTTCCAACTACTAACATCTTGAAAATTCTCCAAAACAACTCCTGTCCTTTCAGTAGGACTTCATGTCCAGGAGCACCTCACTAGCCTTGAGGTCTAAGCAAAGACTCTTAGGACTTCTAATCACCTAACTAACATTTCCAAAACACACACCCTGGTCATCAAAACTTTATTTCATTTACAAGGCTATCTTATAGTAATTCACAACAAAATTTCTATTGGTGAGGGCCCTATGCTGTTTAGGTGCCCCTGCACCATACTCCCCACCAAAGAAGCTAAGTCCCCTTTGAAGACAAAAGGTGGAGATCCACTCCCTTGAGCTTGAACTGGTTCTTAGGGATCCAAGTTGCCTCTGAGTCTGGTTTATCCTTCCATTTTATTAGGTGCTCTTAGTATGTACCATTCCTGGTTTTTTCTTGAATTCGGGAGTCTAAAATCTTCTCTGCTTGTAGTTTGTGTTGAGAAGGTAGAGCTGCTATTTGGACTTCTTCCTTAGCCTCCTCCACATTATAATCCATGTCAGTAAGGGGTCCCCTATACTTAACTAGGTCTACAACATTGAAGATGGGAGAGATAGCTATATCTTCAAGAAGATCAACTTTGTAAGCATTTTGCCCATACTTGGCCAATATAGGGTAGGGACCAAATCTCCTCATCTAAAGCTTTGTGGGAACTCCTTTTTCCATCCTTTCTTTGTTTAGGTGGACCATGACTAAGTCCCCTACACCAAACTGTACCTCTCTTCTTTTGACATCAACCTTGTCCTTGATCTTCTTGGTGTTGTCAATGAGGGACTATTTCACTTGGTCATGCACCTCTTTCATAGACTTACTAAAATCTTCAACATAGCCACTATTAGGGACTTGGTTTTCCAAACTTCTTAATTCACATACACCCCTAGGATGTATCCCATAGACAATCTCAAAGGGACTCTTGCTAGTAGTCCTATTAATGCTATCATTATAGGAAAACTCTACTTGGTGAAGGACTAAGTCTCATGTCAAACCATATTCCTTGGTTAAGCATCTCAAAAAATTTCCAAGTGTCCTATTGACCACCTCAGTTTGACCATCAATTTGAGGATGGTAAGCTAAACTAAAGGCTAGATTGGTACCTAGTCTTTTCCATAAGGACCTCCAAAAGTGTCCCATAAATTTGCTATCCCTATTAGATACAATGCTACTTGGCAAGCCATGAATCCTCACAACCTCTTTGAAAAAAAAATAAGCAATATGACTTGCATCATGAGTGACTTTACATGGGATAAAATGACTCATTTTACTGAATCTATCTACTACCACATAGATGTTATCAAAGCCACTCTTTTTCGTAGGTAATCCAACCATAAAATCCATACTTACACATTCCCATGGTCTACTTGGTATTGGAAGAGGTTGATAAAGTCATGCATTTTTAGAAGTGCCCTTTTCTCTTTGACATATGATGCATTGCTCTACATAGGTTCTGACATCTCTTTGCATTTTAGGCCAATAGTATTATCTTTAGACCAATTCCAAGGTCTTGTTAAGGCCAAAATGGCCACTCAAACTCCCATTGTGTTTTTCTTGAAGGAGGTTGTCCCTCATGGATCCTCTTGGAACACACAATTGCCCTCCTTTAAAGAGTAGTCCATTCTGCAATGTATACTTTGCAAAATCACCATGAAAGTGATTCAAATGTTCTTGCCACACCTTTTATACTACTGCAAAATCTTCATTAGTTTGGTATAGCTCCTTGAATTTATCCAATCCTATGCTTTTCATTTGGATTTCTTGAAGAGTGAGTAGCCTTATACTCAAGGCATCTACTACTTTATTGAGCTTCCCTTTCTTGTGTTTTATGGTGAAGGTATATGAATTCAAGTACTCCACCCACTTGACATGTCTATGACTCAACTTCTCTTGGGTGTTGAGAAAGCTCAAAGCTTGATTATCAGTGAACACTTTAAATTCCTTGGGCAAAAGATAATGCCTCCATTTTCTAAGGGATTGAATAGGTGCATATAGTTCTAAATCATAGGAGTATTTTTTTTTTGCTGCATTTAGCTTCTCACTAAAGAAAGCTATTGGTCTATTGCTTTGACTTAAAACTCCTCCTACTGCTATGTTACTAGCATCACACTCTATGACAAAGGGTTCATCAAAAGTTGGTAACCTTAGAATAGGTTTAGTAGCTACCTCTTTCTTCAATGTCTCAAATCCCTTGTTTGTTGCAGGTGTCCACACAAATTTGGTCTTCATTCCACCCTTGATGGTATCCATCATGGGAGCACATATCCCATTGAAGTTCCTGATAAACTTCCTGTAGTATTGAGCTAGGCCATGGAAACTCCTCACTTCACTGGCATTCTTAGGAGTTGGCCAACTTAATATTGTTGCAACTTTAGTTTCATCCATCTTTAGATCTCCTTGAGATAGAACAAAGCCCAAATAGACTAGTTCCTACTTCATAAAGTCACACTTATCTAGATTGACGGTTAGGTGTTCCTCTTTCAATTTAGATAACACAATCTTGAGATGCTTTAAATGTTCCTCTTTACTCATATTGATAATTAATATGTCATCTAAATAGACTACGACAAACTTACCTGTGAAGTCTTTCAACACCTCATTCATGAGACTCATGAATGTGCTTGGAGCATTGGAGAGGCCAAATGGCATAACTAGCCATTCATAGAGTCCTTCAATGGTTTTGAAAGTTTTTTTCCACTCATCTCCATATTTTATCCTTATTTGATGATAGCCACTTTTAAGGTCTATCTTTGTGTAATACTTAGCCCCTCCTAGGCAATCCATTAGGTCTTAAATCCTAGGTATGGGAAACCTATACCAGATTGTGATCTTGTTAATGGCTATGGAGTCTGTACACAATCTCCATGTTCCTCCTTTCTTGGGTACCAAAATAGTAGGCATAGCACATGGGCTGATGCTCTTTCTTATTAACCCTTGATCCATCAATTCTTGTACTTTCTTTGCAACTTCCCTATTTTGTTCAGGGATCAGCTTGTAGGGTGCTTTGTTTGGTAATGATGCCCCCTAGAATCAAATCTATTTGATGGCTGATTGCTCTCTTGGGTGGTAGGGTTGCAAGTGCTCCATCTGATATGATGCTTTTGAACTCCTTCAAAATATGTTGCACTTCATGAGGTATGTCCTCCTTCTTAGTCTCTATTTCCTCCTTGGGTTTCACTACAATAGCATAACCCAATCCTTTTTCAAGAGTTTTCATGAACTCTTTCCCCTTCAACATCAATACATCAGGTCCACTTCCTTGGCTATCTGGTTCAAGTAGTGACTGAATTTTATAACTCACTCCATCCTTTATAAAGGTGTATGAGTTGAGCTCACCATTGTGCATGGCCTTTCTCTCAAACTGCCATGGCCTACCTAATAATAGGTGACAGACATCCATTGGCAAAACATCACATAAAAGCTTGTCTTTATACCCTCCTATGGTGAACTCAATCCATGCTTGCTTATTAACCAAGACATGTTTCCCTTTGTTTAACCAAGTTACTTTGTAAGGAGTATTATGAGGTATTTTGGGAATCTTGAGCTTAGTTATGGCCTTTTCTGAGATTATGTTATCAGTAGACCCTGAGTCTATGATAACTTTGCAAACTTTTCCCATAATTTTACACCTTACCTTGAAGAGTGACCTCCTTTGTTTGGGCTCCTCCTTGACTAGTTCCCTAATTAGGATCCTCTTAATCATCAAATTCTCACCACTCTCTGAATCCAACTAGATATCAGGAGACTTCACACTTGAAGTATCCTCATGTACATATGCCACTTTCTTCTAACCTTGTGATATTGATCCCTTTTCAGGACACCTATAGGTAGGATGCCCTAATTGCTATCAATGATAACATTTCATAGTAGAAAAATAAGATGGTCCTCTTCCTCCTAGTGATCTACCTCTTCCTCCAAATACTCTACCTCTACTTGAACCACCTCTTTGAGTAATCTCTCCACTTTTTTCAATCAACTTGGACTCACCTTGAGCTTTGCTGTCATTGCTTCTACCTCCATAGCTTCCCCTATGTCCTCTACCATCTCTACCTCTTCCTCTATTCTTTGAGGTCTGGTCCTGCTTCCTCTATCCTTTCTCTTCCACCTTTAGAGCTATTTGATAACATTTATGGAATATTTTTGGAGTGACAAGACTCATGTCTTCTTGGATGGATCACTTAAGACCATTCAAGTATCTTTCCAACCTAACATTTTCATCTTCCACCACCTTGGACCTTAGGCATAGTTTTTTAAATTATTCAATGTAGGATTTTACATCCATCTCCTTTTGTCTATGGTTCTTCCTTCTCCTATGCAACTTTATCTCATAATCATCAGGAATATAAGCCTGCTTGATTTTAGCCACCATTCCTTTCCAAGTGACTATGGAACTCTTTCCTTCCTTCTCTCTTTCAGTTTGGACAAATTTCCACCAGGTTAAGCCAGAGCCTCTTAACCTTGACTTTTCTACCTTGACCTTTTGATCATTAGAGACACCATCACATTCAAAATGGTTCTCCATTCCATCAATCCAATCCATGATAAGATCAGGATCCATCTTGCCACTAAACAAAGGAATGTCTTCTAAAGCTTTGCTATTGATTGCCTTTAGTGCCTTCAAGAAAGGATCCTCTGGCATAATAGGGTCTGGTGTTGGGGCTTCTTCCTCCAACTCAATCTCCTTTTCTTTGGCTTCCTGCTCTTCCTTTTGTTCCATCTTGTCCTTAACTCTATCTGCCTTGTCTTGGACATCACTTAACAACCGTTCAAGTTGTGCTAGTATTTCTCTCAACAACCTGTTATCCTCCTCTTGCTCCTCAAATTTATTGGCCAATTCTAAATTGGTCACCATTGTGCTTGATCCACTAGATTTAGTAGGTGAAAGCATTCACAATGCTCTTCAATTTCTTTTCCACACCTTTAATAGGCTCTGACACCACTTGATAGGGAGAGGGGATGAACTAATCACTAGTTCATGCTTCTAGTCTACCACTAAGACCTAAGGTGACTTCCAAGTCCACCAAATGGATCTATAGAACCTCCTTTATGCTTGAGATCCCCTAATCCCAAACCCCACTCTTCTATCTTGAGCTAAATCTATCTCTTGCCAACTGCTAGGTTCTCATGCTAGATGAAGAACACTTAAGGTTCCTAAGTTCTTCTAGGGTCTTTCTTTTCAAATCTTTACACACATCTTGCAGGGTCATGGAGATGCTTCAAGACCTCTCAATACACTTCTCTCAATGCCTAAGACAACCCAAAGAACTGATCTTCCTTACTGATTCCACATTTTTCCACCAAAATAGGGCTACTAGATAAGAGCCCCAATTAGCCCTCCTGCTCCAAGAAATCAATGTATTACTCCAATTTTCTCCATTAACCATCACAAACTTCCTTTAGAGACTACCAATCATTTAACTAGTTCTCAAATATTTTCTATGTTTTGGGTCTCGAAAAGGTCATACTATACCTCTGCACAATATGAAGGTTTTTGAGGGTTTCTAGGCCTTTCCTAGGCCTGTCTACTTCATAGCTTGGTTTGATGCCTTATGAGATTGCTACAAACCTCTCCTTCTTGTCAAGGGATCTTAACTCATCCCCCTATCTACTCCATGCTTTCTTTCTTCCTTATCTTCACAACCCTGCCTTCTATATCCTTTGCAAAATCACGCTTCCCTAATTGGGCATGCACTGGCTCACCTATGGAAAGAGTTTAAAAATGCTTCCATGGATTTTGAGGGCCCTTCCTCCTGCAAGAAAATAGTACATAGAGTACACTCACTATCCCCAAGAGGTTGTACTATTTCTATGGTGGGATAGTGAGTTACATGACTCTTAATACCAACTGCCTAGTTTAGGACAATGAACTGGCAAAATGAAGATATTTACAAAACTTATAAAGAAACACACACACACACACACACACACACCTAATCTATTGAATCAAAAATACTCTAAATAAACCAAATTACAATGCCAAAGTGTTACAATCACAAGTTTAGCACACAAAAGCTTCCATTGTTTCATTGTTATACTTCTTCACATAAAAACTAGCTTCATGAGCACACTGTCCGTACAGGATACTTGCACTTATGGAAATATTAGGGTTTTCCAGGGTTAAATATGGTCTCTTAGGTCTTTTTTCTCATCATTTAGGGATCCTATCATGGTAGAATTTAAATCTACCATTATAGGATGAGGTCAATAAATGTTGTCAAGCAACATTTTCAAAGTTGCAAAGTTGCACTTTGCAACTTTTACAACTTTTTACATCTTTTGCCAAAATGGCTAACTCTTAGCTTTCTAAAACTAGAGACCCTTCCTAGGTGACTTATAGGAATATAAAACCTATTTCCAACTACTAACATCTTGAAAATTATCCAAAACAACTCCTGTCCTTTCAGTAGGACTTCATGTCTAGGAGCACCTCACTAGCCTTGAGGTCTAACCAAAGACTCTTAGGACTTCTAATCACCTAACTAACATTGCCAAAACACACACCTTGGTGATCAGACCTTTATTTCATTTACAAGGCTCTCTTAGAGAAAATCACAACAAAATTTCTATTGGTGAGGGCCCTATGTTGTTTAGGTGCCCCTGCACCATTTCTAGATTAAAATTTAATCATGGACACATATAACCCCTTTCTAGATAATTAGTAATTTTACTTATTAATTTAAGCATAAAATATTTATATTTGTGCTAAATAATTTTATAAAAGAATAAATTTTATTTTTTTTGTTAAATGGTCAATCAAATTTTTATTTATGTCCAATGCACATAAATCGAACACCTTAGTATATAATTGCTTCATCAATTTAGAACAACCTTTACATAAGTAAAATAAATTATACATGGCGTGTCTTCAATCTTGTCTACATCCTTAAGTTATTTCAAAGAATTTGATTAGGGAAAATATTCTTGCAAAAAGTCTTACAATATCTATAGATACTAGATCGAGCTCAAAATAAAAAATCAACATATCTAAAGTAAGTAGAGTTCAAGAGATCAAGGGCATATAACTATTTTTAAAGGTGAAGATTGGATGTATAGGTTAAGGTTGAATCTAAAAGTTTTAATATTATTTCTACAATGCATTCAAATGGAGAAATTGATAAGTTATTTAACCATACATTAGAACATAATAATGTATATATACTTTAAAAGTGTCAAACTATATTACTAATCATACTCCAAAATAAAATAAAATTCTAAAGAAAAGTGTCTCAATGTTGTTCCTCATGCAAAAAAGTGTAAAAACTATAACCATTGGGATACATAACAAGAAAAGTGAATTTTTAGATTATAGAGTTTGTTTTATGATTTGAAAGATGCCAAACTACTCAACATCATTTTTATTGATCTTAGGCTCACATATCTTATTTATCTCTACAATTTAAAATAGTAAGTGTAGTCTTAGGCTCATAGATCTTTGTTATCAAATGTTAAATTTTCTTTGTTTTCTTTGCTCATAGTTTTTTTTTACTATATCATTGTAAAACCACCTTTCATATGTGTCTATTAATAGAAATACATGCATGTAAGCTTGTAGAAATAAATTAAATAAAAATTACATACATACAAAACCTAATTTTAAAATATTTTTAAAGAAACAATTTTTAAAATTTACAAAATTACATCGCAAATAAATGTTAGCAATAGCAAGCCACACCACACAACTGGGAGGGGGTGGTCAATCAGTTATGTATAATAATTGTAAAATTTAAACTTCAAAAACCAGATCATCAATTAAGAATATAACAATGCTAAACAAGATAGACAACACCATAACACATAGAGTTTTGTTCTCAAGGAAAACCCTGTTAAGGGAAAAACCCCAGTGGGGATGGAACCCACTACATAGTGCACTAGTATAAAAATGTCCCTGTTAGGAGCTGATACAATACATCTAGTACAATAGTCTTTGTTAAAGGATAAAACAACATGTTAGTGTTGGAATTATGGAAAGGTGTGTGCTGTATCATTTGCATTCACCATACATCCAATAATATAACTGAAATGTAAATACATGTAATCTAATCAATAAAATATACATGAAACTTCATACACATAACACATGTATTTTGGTATCATAGAAACTTGTGTTAGAAGGTAAAAATTGTGGTAGGGATGACACCCAAAAAGCTTCACTACTGCAGTAACAAATTTGTCAGTTAAGGCTACAAAGATTTGATCACTTCTGGTGATCTTACCCTATTAGGAGTAACAATAATATTAGGTAGATCTAAGTGGTTAGAGGATTTTATCAACACAATTAAGTGTGCACTCGGTTATACAAAAGAACTCTTAAGTCCACTTGTTAAGAGATTTAAGGTATGATACAATGGTTAAAAAGTAACAGTAAGATTGATTTGTAAATAGAAACTAATCTTGCCTAATATCAAATATGTTATGTACTTATCTATTATCACCTTAATGTGATCGATCTCTTCTCTGAATTCTGCTCGGTAGTCTTCTATTTCCAAATAAATGGTATGCTATGTTAGTTCTTGTCAATCATAACCCTGTCTAATCTTTAGATGTCTTCCAATGTGGTGGCTACTACATGTGTGATACATGCCAAAATGACATATGTACAATATTTATATCAAACTGATTTAACCTAATTAGGGCTTTGACAATATCTTAGAAAACCTAAGATCAACGGTAGAAATGAATAACCTATATCATCTTCATATAGGAATCATTAATAATTAAATGATTACATCCATATTAAATTTCATCTCGATCTTGGTAAACCATTTTGTAATCGGTGTAAACCGTTTGCCTTGTAGTTTGTGCCATTCCAAACTGTTATGTTGTTTCCCATTTCACTCGGTGTATACTACATTCATCACTTGGTAATTAACTGGTGCTTGGTTCATATGAATGCTCGTTGACTACTATGCTCGGTACTCGATAATCATTTGGCTCGGTAAGAGTGCTCGGTCAAAACTATATTCAGTTATCATAGTGATCTCCCTTGTGTATCGACCGACTATCCTGTCTTGTCTCATTACCGACTATATATCTAAATGATACTAATGAAAACCATTAATTCTCTTTAGGAGTAACATTCTCCCACTTTGGTATTAGTGTAAAAAACTTTATGTATGTGTACCGACTGCAAAATTTGAATTTAACCAAAAATGTGAATGTATGTGAGCTCCCCCTTTGTACATGCTCTCGATGTGAAGTGCATACAAGAGTAATATATACATATATTTTCCCCCCTTTTTTGAAATTAATGCCAAAAAATATACTTACAACTTGTCAAATATGTTCTAATGGGTTTTCTGCAAAGTAGCCAAGAGGTTTTCCCATTCCTCTTTGAGATTCTCAAGAGCAATCTGCTCTAATCTGACTTGTTCATGCATATCAAAAATGTTCTCTATAAAAAATATCTCATGGGTGGCAACTAAATCTTTTTCCTTATTCACATGCTTTTGAATCAGCTTGAGGTGTATAACTAACTCTGCCTACAGCTCGGTTACTTGTTCTCTAATTTTATCTTCCTCCTTCCCAATTTCTAGTCTTAACCACTGGATTTATTGAACTTTAGTAGAATTCTCATAAAATGCATTGGGTTCGGTTAAAAGATGTTGGATATTGCTAATGCATGGAGAGGTGATTGAGACATTTAATTTGTTTAATCACTATGTTACTGAATGGGCACTCATAGTATTGTCATTTGTGATTTGTCACTGATGTCAACATATGTTTCTATGAAGGAACTAGACTGGTAATCACAATGTACGAAACTATACAAATGTTTTAGATGCTACGAAGTTAGATGAGAGTTCAGATGGATGTTGTGATCTTATATTTGAGATCATATCATTAGATGTTTTATATTGAGAGAGATACAAATGTTTTAATGAAGACTGGTCACTGGACTGTGAGAGTGAGAATTGATAGAGTTAGTCTCTGGGTTTCTGGTATATCTTTTAGAGGATTTGGATTCAAGGTATGCAAGCTTGAAGGATGATAGATAGGGTACTGAATGATGTTCATTGGTCAGTGCAAGGTATGAAATGATTGGTGATGTCATCTATGGCGTGTGTTCTAGCAATGGTTTATTTTGAAGCCAACTCAGGAAAAGAAGCATGTGTTTTGTTTGGCAAGCATAAATTAAGGATGTTGGTCCTTAATTGTTGTAATGTAATCATTGTAAACTTGTCCTAGATACCATGTGTATCTTAGCAAGGTTTTATGTAACTGTTTGTAATTAGGAAAGCCTCATGGGCTGACCTGATTATGGTAAATTGTAATAAGGTATATATATATAGAGTCTTTTCTTTGGAAAAGATATGGATGGAATGTATGTGATATAAAGAGGTTGTGAAAGTTGCGAGCTTGTGTCTTCTATATGTAGAGTAGAGGTTTACTGGTGGACTTAATTGGAACTGATCACGCAAATATAGTTGCTGGCAAATAGCTTAAAAGATTGTGTATTTCTTTATATACACCTACATTGCGAACAAGTGAGTTCTGAAGGTGGATTTAACCTTCTTTGGGCAGTGAGCCTTGGGTAGTGAGCCCTCCCTTTTGTTCTTGACTCCTAAGAGGGTCTTTCCTCTAACAAGGACTATGTATTGTAATGTTTCAATAAGCTCCTAACAGGGCTATATCTTCTAACAAGGATAACTATACTCTCAGTACATCATTTGTGGGTGCTAATTTCCACTGGGGTTTTTACCTTTAACAGGGTTTCCCCAAAACCAAAATATTGTGTTATTGTGTTGGCATTCATTATGTTCATTGGATCAGATATTATGGAGCTTAAAGTTTAAAGTTTAATATTTTGTTCTACAACTTATTCACCCCCCCTCTCAGTTGTATTTTGGACTGTTATTCCTAACATATGGTATCAAAGCTTGTGTTCTGCAGAGAGAAAGCTTAACAACTTGAGGTGATCTTGGAGATGGCACTCTATAGGAAGGATGGTCCTAAATTTAATCCTGAGAACTTTGACAGTTGGAAGAACAAGATGTGAACACACTTGTTGTGTTTAGGCATAGACTACTGGATGATTACAAAGAACAAGGTAGCCTTGAAGACTGAGAATGATTTTCCATCTTATACTGATGATGAGAAGAAGTTATTCTAATATAACATGGTTGCAAGGGAAGCACTGATCAACACACTATCTGAAGGTGAGTTCACTGAAGTTAAAGACTTAGATTCGGTACATGAAATTTGGAATAGATTAGAAGCATTATATGAAGGAGACAAATACACCAAGCAAGTGAAGTTACAAAATTGGAAAACAAAGATGGAAAAGATGCAAATGAATGAGGATGAAAGCATTAGAGCCTATGTTCAAAGGGTCACAGAATTAGTAGTTGGAATCAGAAATTATGGAGGCACTTATGATGAAGAAGAAGTTATTGCAAAGATCATCAGATTATTGAATCCTGTATACAAGTTCAAGGAAATGTCTATTCAAGAGACTATACCCCCGACTCTGAATATTAGCAGAGAAATGTTGATTGCAGAGCTAACTACTTTTGAAACTATAGAATTAGGAGAAGTTGTACCTAAAGTTGAATCTACATTTAAGGCATCCACACACAAGAAATTGTCTTTCAAGCACCAGCAAAGAAGACCTAAAAGAAGAGCTTGGGGAGTATGCTAAGGAATGGGAACAAATAATGATAGAAGAAAGAAAGATGGATGAACTTGTTGCACTGATTGCTATAAGAGAAAAAAGAGGTAAGGGCAAGTTTGAAGGCAAGTTACCCTTGAAATGTTTTTCATGCAATAAGGTAGGTCATTTTGCATCTAGATGTCCTACAAGATTTTCTAAGTACAAACCTAATTATGAAAAGATTAAAAGGGATAGAGAATGTTATTATGCTAGTGAAGGAATCTCTGATGATGATGATTTAGATTGTGAAGAGATTGAATTTGTTGCTATTAGAGATTAACCAATACATGAAGAAAAATCTTTAGTATCTCATGTTGACAAGAAAACTAAATGGATAATTGACAGTGGTTGTTCTTATCATATGACTAGTGATAAGAACAAGTTTGTTAAATTAGTAAAGTATGATGGAGGTATTGTGAGGCTTGGGGATAATTTCCCTAAATCTATCATAGGAGTAGGATCCATTACTCTAGATGGAAAAACTAATACAAACAATGTACTACTTGTTGAAGGACTGAAACATAATATATTGAGTGTTGGACAGCTAATGGATAAAGAATTTTAGTTAAGTTTTGTTAATGATAAATGTTTTATCAGAAGTAAGGAAGGAAAACTAATTGCTACTAGTTCAAAATCTAGAGGTAATGCATTTGAACTAAACACATTTGGAGCCTCTTGTTTTGTTGTGAAGGTAGATGAAAGTTGGTTATGGCATAGGAGATTTTGTCATGTTAATTTTGATAACATTCTTAATGCAAGTATGGCTAATACAATAAGAGATCTACTGAAGATTTTGAAACTATCTAACACTGTATGCAGAGAATGTGTTAAGGGAAATTAGACTAGAAGCAGTCATAAAAGCAAAGCATATACAGCAAAAGGAAAATTGGATCTGGTACATACAGATCTATGTGGACCTACAAGAACAAATTCATACTATGGTGAAAGTTATTGTATACTCTTTGTTGATGACTTTTCTAGAATGATGTGGGTTACTTATTTAAGATAACAATCAGAAACATTTGATAAATTCAAGTTGTTCAAAGCAAAAGTAGAGAATGAATCATGTTTAAAGATCAAGTGTTTAAGGTCAGACAGAGGTGGAGATTTTACTTCAGACTTATTCAGTTCATACTTTGAAGAGCATGGGATAAAGAGACAAACATCTGCTCCTAGGACTCCACAACAAAATGGGATAGTAGAGCGAAGAAACAGGACAATACTTGATGCTGCTAGGATAATGTTGATTGAAGGCAATGTATCTCATGTACATTGGAGAGAGGTTTTTGGAACAACAATGTACACATTGAACATAATTCAAATCAAAGAAGGTACAAGTAAGACTCCCTATGAACTATGGTTTGATCACACTCCTGCTATAAAATATTTTAGAATATTTGGTAGTAAGTGTAATATCAAGAGAGATGATGAGATAGGGAAGTTTGATGCTAGAAGTGATGAAGGAATCTTCCTTGGCTACTCTATTAAAAGCAAGGCTTACAAATGCTTCAATCTGAGACTGAGAAAGATGATTGAAAGTAAAAATGTAAGAATAGTTGAGAAGTTTTAGATACAAGAAAGAATGTATGACAGTAATCAGATTTCAGAGATAAAAGAAACTAGTACTATTGTAGAAGGAGAAGAACTTGTTGAGGAAGAAAGTGAAAAAGAGGCTTGTGATGCTAGCACAAGCAAGATTCTTGAGACTCCTAAAACACCAAGGAATGTAAAAATAAACCATCCTGAAAATCAAATTATTGGCAATACCAGTCAGGGAGTGCTAACTAGATCAAAAGTTAGAGAAGAAATTTGTTTGATTTCTCAAGTTGAGCCAAAAACTACAGATGAAGCATTTAAAGATGAATCTTGGATAAATGCTATGAAAGAAGAATTGGATCAAATAAATAAGAATAATACTTGGGAACTGGTTCCTAGACCAAAAAATAAAAATGTAATAGGAACAAAATGGGTTTTTAGAAACAAAATGGATAAAGAAGGAACTGTTGTAAGGAACAAAGCAAGACTAGTGTGTAAGGGATAATCACAACAAGAAGGCATAGACTTTGAAGAAACATTTGCTCCTATTGCTAGAATAGAGGCAATAAGATTGTTCCTATCTTATGTTGCACATAAAAACTTCAAAGTGTATCAGATGGATGTTAAATCTTCATTTCTAAATGGAGATCTTGAAGAAGAAGTCTATATAGAACAACTAGATGGATTTCCTCTATGATAAGATAAAGACATGGTGTGAAAATTGAAGAAAGCTCTGTATGGGCTGAAGCAAGCTCCTTGGGCTTGGTATGTAAGTTTAGACAAGTATCTACTTGGGATTGGATTCAGAAAAGGTAATGCAGATAGTAATTAGTATTTAAGAATTAGTGAAGATGGAATCCTGATAATAGAAGTATTTGTGGATGACATTATCTTTGGAGGTAATTATGGTCTATGTAAGAAATTTGCTAAAGAAATGGAAAGTGAATTTGAGATGTCCATGATAGGTGAAATGAAATTCTTTCTTGGATTGCAAATAACTCAGAATGAGAATGGCATTTTCATTTCTTAGACCAAGTATCTCAAAGAATTGCTTAAGAAATTTGGAATCGAAGATTGTAAACCAGTAGGAACACCTATGGTGACTAGTAATAGGCTAACAATTGATGATGAATCAAAGTATGTTTTTCAGACTTTGTATAGATCAATGGTTGGAGGACTACAATATCTGACCCACGCTAGACTAGATATTGCTAATGTTGTTGGAATTGTGGCTAGATATCAGGCAAAAACCAAAGAAACACATCTAGCTATTGTGAAAAGGATACTAAGGTATCTAAGAGGAACCATAGACTATGGCTTATGGTATGATAGAAATGATAGCTTTGAACTTCATGCTTATACTAATGCTAATTGGGCAGGAAATATTGATGATAGAAAAAGTACTAGTGGTGGTGCATTTTTCCTTGGGAAAAAGTCAGTTTCTTGGCTAAGTAAGAAACAAGATTGTATAGCACAATCTACTGTTGAGTTAGAGTATGTTGTTGCTGCTATAAACTACACTCAGATTGTTTGGATGAAACAAATGTTGAAAGACATTGGAATAACTTTTGATGAGCCTGTGGTTATCCATTGTGACAACACCAGTACAGTAAATATGTCAAAGAATCCAGTGATGCACTCCAAAAATAAACACATTTCTATCAAGTATCACTTCTTGAGAGACAAAGTGGCAGAAAATGAAATCAAACTAGAATATATCAGTACAAAAGAGCAAATTGTGGACATCTTCACAAAGCCACTACCGAAAGATACCTTTGAATATCTCAGAGGTATGTTGGGGGTTCAGGCCCCTCCTAGTCAAAACTAAATGATGCAAAGATGCATCAGTCTAGAGGTATTCAGAGCCTTATCATTATCTAGACTGGATGTAGGGATCTACTCCTCAGGGGGAGTGATCGTGGAAGAAATTTTATCTGTGAAGGCAGCCAAAGCCTCATGGCACCCTTTTCCATTGTTGTCAAAGGGGGAGTGTTTCCATGAGAAAATCCCTACTGTATGGGGAGATTGTTTAGTTGCAGGACTTTGGAATGATATAACTTTGGGATAAGATTTTCCCATATGTTAACATCAATGCCAAAGGGGGAGATTGTTAGATATTGCTAATGCATCGAGAGGTGATTGAGATGTTTAATATGTTTAATCACTATGTTGCTAAATGGGCAGTCATACTATTGTCATTTGTGTTTTGTCATTGATGTCAACATATGTTTCTATGAAGGAACCAGACTAGTAATCATAGTGTACAGACATTGTACGAATGTTTCAAATGCTACGAAGTTAGATGAGAGTTCAGGTGGATGTTGTGATCTTATATCTGAGATCATATCATTAGATGTTTGATACTGGGATAGATACATATGTTTGAATGAAGAGTGGTCACTGGACTATGACAGTGAGAATTGACAGAGTTAGTCTCTAGGTTTCTGGTATATCTTTCAGAGGATTTGGATTCAAGGTATGCGAGCTTGAAGGATGATAGATAGGGAACTGAAGGATGTTCATTGGTCAGCGCAAGGTATGAAATGATTGGTGATGTCATCCATGGCGTGTGTTCTGGCGATGGTTTATTTTGAGGCCGACTCAAGAAATGAAGTGTGTTTTTTTTTTGGCAAGCATAAATTAAGGATGTCGGTCCTTAATTGTTGTAATGTAATCATTGTAGACTTGTCCTAGATACCGTGTGTATCTTAGCAAGGTTTTATGTAATTGTTTTTAATTAGGAAAGCCTCATGGGGCGACCTGATCATGGTAAATTGTAATAAGGTATATATATATAGAGTCTTTTCTTCGGAAAAGATATGGATGGAATGTATGTGATATAAAGAGGTTGTGAAAGCTATGAGCTTGTATCTATTGTATGTAGAGAAGAGGTTTACTGGTGGACTTCATTAGACTTGATCAAGCAAAGACAGTTGTTGGCAAACAGTTCAAAAGATTGTGCATTTATTTATATACACCTATGTTGCGAACAAGTGAGTTCTGAAGGTGGATTTAACCTTCATTGGGTAGTGAGCCTTGGGAGGTGAGCCCTCCCTTTTATTCTTGACTCCTAACAAGGTCTATCCTCTAACAAGGACTATGTATTGTAATGTTTCAATAAGCTCCTAAAAAGGCTATATCTTCTAACAAGGATAACTATACTCTCAGTACATCATTTGTGGGTGCTAATTCCCACTGGGGTTTTTACCTTTAATAGGGTTTCCCCGAAACCAAAATATTGTGTTATTGTGTTGGCATTCATTGTGTTCATTGGATCAGATATTGTGGAGCTTAAAGTTTAAAGTTTAATATTCTATTATACAATTGATTCACCCCCCCTCTTAGTTATATTGTGGACTGTTATTCCTAACAAAAGACTATTTACACTAACCTTTAATTCTTCATCTAATTTATGTATCTTTTCACTAAGCTAGATAGTGAAATGGTCTATAGTGCGTATCTTGTGCAAAATTGTAATAACTCATTGAATAATAATATAGATTTTGGTTATTACCTCAAATAACTTCACTTTATTTACTGACACTTCCTGGCTTATTCACTCTCCTAGCTTTAGCTATATCTTTGTCTCTTCTCTTTCTTCTATTCTTTTCTCAGCATCTATGTTTCGAGAATTCATGTGGCTAGTTAGAGTAGCAAGTTGATCAATGATGGGAATTGCCTCATCAACAATGATATCAAGGACTACTTGCATCAAAATTTCTCTAACATCCTCTAAGACTTTCTTATGATTACTTTCTTGTCTTAGTTTCTCTTGTGCAGCCTTCCTTGTGCACAATTTTCCATATCTTCTCAGTTCTTTCGGGTCTAGGGTTCTTAGGTCACATGTGGGAATTTCAATGATCTCATCTAAAGTGATTGGACCCTTACCATATTTTTTATTTTTCTTCTTTTATTGAGTACTAGATGTAGGATATTTTCCATAAGGAACTAGAGCTTTAGTCTTTGGATTAGACATTTCTTTCTCAATTGACACACTTTCTTCCTTATCCTTCCCTTTGACTATTCCCCCAGTTTGATGTCCTTGGGCTTCTTGCCTTGTGGCAGTTGTAGATGTATCTATATTTGTTTCAGTTTCAGGTTCTTTATTTTCTAGCTCATTTTTATCCTTTGGTCCTTCTTCACCAAGTCCTTCGGTGTTGTCCTTTTGTTTCTCGGGTGCATGTTCCTCAGGTTTCCCTTGAGTGACAATATCAATTGCTTGTACCAATATCAATAAATTACTTGGTATGTTTACTGTTGATGCCTCAATAGGTTGATCTTCTTCAGTATGTCTTGTAGCCATTGTGATTTCTTCATTATCCTTAGCTTCATCATCAGGATCTCCATCGATAATATCTTCTATTATTACTTCATCAATCTTGGTTGTTACTAGTTGCTCAGGAGTATCCTATTTTTCTTCTTCAATGTATCCTACTAGATAGAAATCTTTGACATAAGTATCATCTTGTACCTCAATATCTAATATATGATGAATTGGCTCTTTAGTATCTATATTGACATCATCTGAATGTACCTCTTTTCCTTTACCTTTTACCTTCTTCTCGGGGATTATTGCTAGTGCAATTTTGTCTACTTCAGCTTTCGAATACAAAATTTTTTACCACAAAAAATTTCTATCTGCATCTACTTCTTCAAGTTTTCCCTACAATATTCTTAGTGTTCGACCTTTCATCAAAAATCTATTTTCATATTGTTTCATCATGTCTTCAACCTCGGTTACTAATAAAGGAGGCATTACCAAAATTAATGAGTGGTCCCTCATTTTCTTTTCAGTATGTAAGGCATATATCCATCTTTCTGATACCTTTTCATATAATTCCTTGGGAATATAGTTTAAAAACTCCATAGGTAATCTTCTGAACTTAATCATCATGGTGATGATTGCCTCTTCAACTTTTTCTTTATCCTCGGTTGACATATGTACATACCGATTCATCTTTGGTTGACTTAGTCTACTGGTTTCCTTTATGTTCTCAACAAGCTCATCAACTGATTGATTTTTTATTTACAACAACTTTAAATTGACTTTGATCATCTTCTTCTTCAGATTCAACATCATCCTTACCTCTTATCAATCTTCTCCTCTTCTTTGGTTACTCAGTGGTGGCTTGTGCACCTCTTTCTTCTGATATGTTTTTATAGGAGGGAGTAGGCTTTGTAATCTTTTCAATTCCTCATTTCATCAGTGGAGAAACAGCTGTAGAGGATCTTGTCCTCACTCGAGTATGGGTATCTACTTGTTTTCTCTTTCCTATGGTCTTTACCAGTGCAATTTGGAGTACTTTATCTGACTCAATTTCCTCTTCATGTTCACTATTACCGATTAGAAGTTGTTCTTTGGTTGCTTCTTCAACCATCTTATCTTTTGTTTCCTCTTCTTCTTCAGCAAATTTCTTAGCTGGTGTTTCCATCATTTTCTTGGATTTTTTGCTGATGTTCACTTTGACTAAGTCCATTTCTATTCTTAGCTTTTCTTCCTCATAGGTTCTGAACCTAGTAGCTTTGGGATCTTTGGGATTGACTAGTAGTGCCTTTATTGACCTAGAGGATTGGTCAATATTGAGTTCATATCCCATTTTAGGTAGCCATGCAGTTCTTGGCTCAACTATCATAATCAATGTGGTGTCGATGTCCACCAAAAAAAAAATATCCTCCTTATGTTTTTCAACTAATTGTCCATGTATTCTGTTCCTTTTGTGCATCCTCTCTTTAAACTTTCCAAAATAATCATCCATCATAGCCTCAAAATTCTAACCTAAGTTCTTGATAAATTCATTGATTTGGATGATGAACAATTGATTGACATCCCACTCAACATTACCGACATATGGAAATAGTTTTGCAAGTAGAAAAATGTACAAACAAGTAATGAACCAAACTTACAAGTGTTGGTCTTTGCTATCTAGATAGTGCTCATGTTTTCCTCCAATTGTTTCAATAGTAGCTCGACGAGGTCTAACTATAAACCTTTCTTGACAATATTATATGTTATGTCTACTACTCTACATGGGACACTGTTGGGCCTTCTTGATTGAAAAATATTATATCCAATAACATAGACTCCAAATCTTTTTTTTGGATCAGTGATTGTGTTGTTCCTCATGCCTCTACCATCCTAATCGGCTCCTATTAGCTTCACGGTCTCAGCCCTCGGTGGGTTTCTTATGGTCTTTGCTTTATCATTTTTTGGGTATCTAGTAACCATATGAATAACATCCTTAGATATTTTAACTGGTTTGTCCAACCACATTTTCCTTTGTGAACATGGCTTAACACAACCCTAAACCATTTAGACTTGAACTCCCTCGGGAAATATAGGGCATTTGTCAATCCTTTGACTTCTAGGTGTTTATGCTCATCCTTGAGCTTTCTATTCTTGATTAGCTCTTGGTATGTTGATTGCAATTTGAAGTCTTTGATTTCACTTATCTTGTAGTGGATATAAGCATGCATGTCCTGTACAAGTAAAACCCTAGGCACTATTCTTGAAAATGTGCCTGATTGATCAAGTTGTGAATCAATCTCAAGGTGCAATTTGTATTTGGGTTCTTCATATGTTGCAGACTTAATTAGTGTGAACTTCTTGTCACTTTCAGTCTTGGATTTCACAAACTTGGATGAGGATGCCATAGTTCTAATAGATTTAGGGCTTCACAAAATATGTAGGAAAAGAAATCAGTTGCAATGAACTTACTTGAAATAATAACAAATAGCTCAGGATCTGCTCAAATCTCTGTTGAAATACTTAAAAAACTCTTTGCACAAATTCTCTCAAATCGCTCTAGTTCTGCACTTGATCGTTGTGTGGTAAAATGACTTGCATCGATGTATATTTATACCTAGAATTCATTTTCCTGCTCAAAGTTTTGCATTAAATGCTTTACCTGTCACAACTTAGTTAATACAATGATGTTCGGTTATCACTTTGAAACTTCATCTTGGTTAACACTAAGCATTTCTTGGTTGATACTTCAACTCGGTTAATCTTGACACTTTCACCGACTAACAATCTTTTGCTCGGTCATGCTTTTACCAACTATACACATTTTATGTTCAAAACATATAATACCCTAGTGCATCTTATTTCATGTTGATTTGGTATTCATTCAATAGATATAAGAAACTATTGTAAAATATAACCGATTGAAATTCAGTTATATACTTAAACTTGATTTTTCTTAGGTGAAGGTGGTGAAATCACCCAATCCAAAGGATGAGGTATCACCGACTATTGTGCTTGATCCAACATTGTCATTTGTTTCTCTCCTTCACATTTGATTTCTTATCCTCATGATTTCTTCAATTATGTTTCCATTTATATTAACATTCACTTCTGGTGCTCGATCTCTATAGTCTTTTCTTAAATGACCAACCTTGTGACAGTGCAAATATGTCATTCCATAATTTGTCCAATTTCAAGATCTTCTTCTCCAGTTCATTCTCATACAATTAGCTTCTATATGTTCATATTCGGCACATGTTGTGCAACTAGTCGAAGTGTTGTAATCCCAAGTATGTGCATTACCTTATCTTCTTGGTTGATATGTCTTATTTTGTTCTTTCAGTTTCTAGACTTGCTTCATCTTTGTCCTATATTCTTGTGATATGTGTCCATGCATGTTGAAAGTAAAATAGTATTTTTCCATATAGTGCTTCACAGGTGACTTATTTAGTTTTGATCTACACTCATGTGCTTGATGTCCATACTTATTGCAGTTATAAAATTAACCATCAAATTTAGGAGTGGATTTAGGAATACCTTTTGTTTTTCTTCTACAAATATTTGATGTGTGACCTAGTTTCCCACAATGATAGCATCATAGCTTCTTTGGCCTTGGTTGTGCATAGGCATTCTTTTTTTTAGCTTGTCTTGATGACTCTCCCTGCTCGGTATACCCTAAACCAATAGTGTTGTCAAGTCTTCTTTGACTTCTTAGGAATTCATCCATCCTTTTAGTGCTTTCTTTATTTTTCTTAATCATCTCATTATGTTGTTGTTGAATCTTTATTTCATTCTTCAATCTTTTATTTTCTTCTCTTAATTCACCGATGTCTTCCAATTTCTTAGTAAGCTCAAGTTATTTACTTGGTTGACTTATTGACTCATGACAACCATTTGACTGGAAATTTCAAAATGATGCTCGATGAGTCTCAGTGTCTTAGATTCCTTTTCTTCCATATTTTCAATCATTTTTCTTCTTTTTTCAATAGCGAAATTCCTTTCTTTTTTAGCCCATCTTGCATTGTTCATATCATCAATCATTCTAACCATTTGAGTCTCTTAACAAATTTGTAGTGCTTTCACTTGATTAGTAAGATGTTGATTCTTTTCAGATAGATCTAATATGGTTCCTTCAGATATGCATCAGATATACTTTCATACTCTGAATTGATGTACAATGTTCTTACATTTCTATCCAACTGCTTGTAGCAACTAGAAACACAATCTGTCTGATATAACTAACTCAAAATTGAAGTATATGTCATATGTTGACATCAATGACAAAATTTGAACAACAATTCCAACCAATATCTAATAATAAAACAATCATGGCACACATAATAATTGTATATTGACTATAAAGGTTTAAAATATGTGAATGTCCTATTGCAAAGTATAAATGCATAATATCAATTAATATATATTTTATAATTATACTTATTTGACAAGCTCTTTTCTCTCAACATTAATGACAATTTTTCTTTTTCTTTCTAAAAACTTATTTAGTGGATTTGTAATTAAGAAGTCATTAAGGCTACTTTTCCATCAAGGAAACTCTGTAGTTAAGCATGCTCGAGCTAGAGTAGTACTAGGTTGGGTGACCTCCCGAGAAGTCTCGATGCTTCACCTCTTTGAGCATCACCTAGATGTAATGAGTGCTAAGTGTTATGTTCATTCTCATGAGAGATGGGTTCATGTGAACCACTACTCATGAAACCAAGGTCAATGAGTTTGACTCAAAAAACTACATAGTTGACTCCTAATAGCAATATCACAACTACTTTTTATCCACCAATAATTTATTGGTGTGAAAGATAGGATATGTTTTAGAGTGTTGGCAAAAGATATTATTACTTTTAAGCACTCAATGAGCTAATGGAGTGCTTCACATTGTATTTGTCCTTGGCTGCTCTATATTGATAAAGTAACCTCACCCTTCCTTGGTTTCCATGATAAATCAATTACTCATAGTTTTGTACATAACATTTTTAACCTTTTTATTTTGTAATCTTAAGAAATATTTCAACCTTCATTTCCGCAATAACTTTTGATTTTGCATAATAAAGATTTATCTTCTGAATTTTTATTATAGTTTTAATGGAAATAATATATGATGTAAAGAAGATGTTCATGATCCTTCTTATAAATATGGTTCTCATTAACTACAAATTTTGTTGATTCACATTATTTAAATTTGACCCTCTCAAAAAAAAATTATTTCTTACAATGTTTATAAAATACAAACTTCAGTTAAATTTTGAAAATATTATTCTCTATTTTATTTATAAAAATATAATAAAATCATTAGTCGATAGGCTTTACCTGCGAGGTTGCTCGCATCCGTACGCCCACAAAACCTGTCTCACGCTCAAAAACCACCAAGCACCCTGTTTCCTGTACGGATGTGATTTTGGGCCTTGTGTGCAACCATGTTGAGATGCTCAGACAATGATGAGCGGGGTTGCAGTGATTGGGCAATGGCTAAAAGTGTGAAGATTTGCACCTCGTTCCCCGCACCTTTAGCCATTGCCATAGGCATACCCATAACATGCCATTCCTTGTTTGTCATGCGGAAGTAAATCAAATCACGCCAGCGCAGTCAATCAACGTCAGCCAGTGCCGAAGTTATTTGCCATGCGACCGAAGTTAGGTGTCCGCTGCTGCACTAGCTGGGAAAGTTGGCGGGAAAGTTAGGGTAAAACATTATTATGTCGTATGTACCAAAATATATTACGTATATTTTTTGAGATTTCGGTGGGATCTGAATTTATTTTTGCATTCAATACTTCAACTATATTTGCCTTGGCTCCTCAAACCATTTCGCAATTTTTGTGCTTTGCAACTGCGATTTAAAGCACTGGTTTATCGGGAAGTTTCAGCAGCAAGCACTGGTTCATCAGGAAGTTTCAGCAGCGAGCACTGGTTCATCATTTTTTGAAAGTTGCAGCAGCGACCAAGAGGTAGGTGGTCTATCACACAATGTGAAATCTTCTATCAGAATTCCTGCTGCTTGCATAAATGAATAATCAACAGGTATTAAAAATGGTTATATTTGCAAGAATGACACTATTTTCTGAAGGTTCTATTTAGAATTGATGGATTATTGTAAGAATAGCATGTAAGCTTGGCCCTTTCTATTCAATTGAAATGCCAAACAAAATGGAATAGGAATAACACTTGATATTATTAGAAGAAAATGGGTTGTTTGACAGAAGGCATAGTGCTACTCCTCTTACGGATAGATGGGACTAGGACCGATATAATTCCATAAGTAGCTGGTAAGAATCACCCATATATTAGGAAAACTGTAATAACAACGGCAAAATTTAGGCCCTGATTTTCTTTGATCCTCCAAGTTTCTAATAGCAAACTATAAACAAGTAAAATAGAGTCCAGGAGCAAATAATCACTGTAGAATCATAGTCCAGTAGAATTAAAAAGTCTTTTAATTGTTTTATATTAAGTTACATGCATATTCTATCATTCGTCACTTATATATATATTGAAAATTAATGTAAAATTATTTTCTATCAAATCAAATTATTTGAAATTTCAAATGAATATATTTTCATTACTTGAAATCAATAATATAATTAATAAAGTAGTTAAATTAAATACACAATATAAAATATAAATTAATATTAAATATATTATATAATTAAATATATGATATATAATATAATTTTTGATATATTAAATTTCTATTTTATATAATAGAATTTCAATGTTATATTTACAATCAAAAAATTTTCACAACCAAAAAGTATATAATTCCATAATCATATTATTACATATTTTTCTTTTCTTTTATGCAACTAAATGGTAAAATAAAATGTATATCTTATCTAGAAGACAATTAGTTTTTTTTCCAAACTTCTCTTACATATTTTAAGTTTTAGCTTAGGATTTAGCTATTTTAAGTTTTCGCAAGACAAAAAATCATTAAGAAGTCCTCAAGTTGATTACCATAACCTTTTAGAAAAACCCACACACCCATATTATTTATAATTTATTTTGTGAGTAAACTATGTCCCCTTAATTTAAATAGCTTTATATTTACAATAGAAAAATAAATATTGGAAATACGTTAGGTAATTAATCAGAAAAAAATATTTAATGTATAGTTAAATTAACTCACACTCCTAAAAATTTTGAAATTCACCATGATGAATAATTTATAGTGACCTTAAACATGGCTAGCATTATTTGAGTTATGTGAGAAATTGTATTTGAAAGAGGGTGTGATGCAAATTAAACCTAGAACTGGATCATAAAGCCAACATAGCACTATAAACATGATTTTATGTACAACATTTCATGATATAATCAAGAAGTTTTTAAATCAAAACCAACTCAAATCTCTAATAATATATCATTAATAAATTAATATATAATATAAATTAAATACACAATATATAATATAAATTAATATTAAAAATATTATATAATTAAATATATGATATATAATATAATTTCTAATATATTAAATTTCTATTATATATAATAGAAATTCAATGTTATATTTACAACCAAAAAGTATATAATTCCATAATCATATTATTACATATTTTTCTTTTCTTTTATGCAACGTCTAAATGGTAAAGTAAAATGTATATCTTACCTAGAAGACAATTAGTTTTTTTTCCAAACTTCCCTTGCATATTTTAAGTTTTAGCTTAGGATTTGGCTATTTTAAGTTTTAGCTAGACTTTCCCTCTTAAAGGTACCAATATAAGCATCAAAGAGATTCTTTCTCTGCTATAGTGGTTTTTATGCTATGAATATAAAGTTCAAACTCACCTTCACTATCTTTTATAAAAATATTCATTAAGAAGTTCTCAAGTGCCTTAGTGATTACCATAACCTTTTAGAGAAACCCACACACCCATATTATTTATAATTTATTTTGTGAGTAAACTATGTTCCCTTAATTAAAATAGTTTTATATTTACAATAGAAAAATAAATATTGGACATGCATTAGATAATTAATCAAAAAAAAATTAATGTATGTTAAACTAACTCACTCAACTCACACTCCTAAAGGTTTTGAAATTCACCATGATGAACAATTTATAGTGACCTTAAACATGACTAACATTATTTGAGTTATGTGAGAAATTGTGTTTCAAAGAGGGCATGAAGATGCAATTTAAACCTAGAACATGGTCATAAGGCCAACATAGCACTATAAACATAATTTTATGTACAACATTTCATGATATAATCAAGAAATTTTTAAATCAAAACCAACTCAAATCTATAATAATATACCATTGATAAATTAATATATAATATAGATTAAATACACAATATATAATATAAATTAATATTAAATATATTATATAATTAAATATATGATATATAATATAATTTTTAATATATTAAATTTCTATTATATATAATAGAATTTCAATGTTATATTTACAACCAAAAAAAACTTTTACAACCAAAAAGTATATAATTCCATAATCATATTATTACATATTTTTCTTTTCTTTGATGCAACGTCTAAATGGTGTAAAACATATATCTTACCTAGAAGACAATTAGTTTTTTTTCCAAACTTCCCTTACATATTTTAAGTTTTAGCTTAGGATTTGGCTATTTTAAGTTTTATCTAGACTTTCCCTCTTAAAGGTACCAATATAAACATCGAAGAGATTCTTTCTCTGCTATAGTGGTTTTTATGTTATGAATATAAAGTTCAAGCTCACCTTCACTATCTTTTATAAAAATATTCATTAAGAAGTTCTCAAGTGCCTTAGTGATTACCATAACCTTTTAGAGAAACCCACACACCCATATTATTTATAATTTATTTTATGAGTAAACTATGTCCCCTTAATTAAAATAGTTTTATATTTACAATAGAAAAATAAATATTGGACATACATTAGATAATTAATCAAAAAAATATTTAATGTATGTTAAACTAGCTCACTCAACTCACACTCCTAAAGGTTTTGAAATTCACCATGATGAACAATTTATAGTGACCTTAAACATGACTAACATTATTTGAGTTATGTGAGAAATTGTGTTTCAAAGAGGGTGTGAAGATGCAATTTAAACCTAGAACATGGTCATAAGGCCAACATAGCACTATAAACATGATTTTATGTACAACATTTCATGATATAATCAAGAAATTTTTAAATCAAAACCAACTCAAATCTCTAATAATATACCATTAATAAATTAATATATAATATAGATTAAATACACAATATATAATATAAATTAATACATGATTAATTAATACAGGTTATTTATGTGCATTCATACATGATTTCTGCACATCTGTTCATTTCTGTTGCACATCCATTTCCTGACGCCACAGTCGTAATTTTCCATTCTGCATTTCCATTTTCTGTCAACTTGCTGCGCATTCATTCAACTGTTTCATGCATACATAATTTTCTACTGTGCATCTGTAATTTCAGCATATATATACCATCTCATTGCGCATTAGTATCTTTCTACTGCGCATCCATCTTTCCTATGCATTCATTCAATATTCCTGCGCATTCATTGACTGTTATTGTGCATTTTTTTTATACAGTAGATACATAAAGTTTTTCAAAGTTATTTGGATTTTTGCTAATCTTTAACAAGTGTCTATTCATTCTAGTAGTGTTTTAGGCTATTTTGCAGGACGTTATTTTGAAGACCCCATTTGCTAAAAAAAATTTTCTAACAGTTTGATTGCAGATTGCCAAGGGGTTTGCAAAATAAACTACAATCTCGTTTGGGCTTAAAAAAAGACATGTTTTTGCTTTGTGTGTCTTCTTTAGAATAGAATCAAGTGTCTATCGTGTTTTTCTTTTTAAGCTATTTGTAATCCCAAAATTATAACAATGTATCCTCTCCCCTTGCCATTCGTGGATCTTGGGTGTAAGAAAAATTGTTATAATTTTTAGAGGGCGGTCTTTGGTGGGAAAAGAGGTACTCACCCCAAGGAATGACCCAACCGGTAATAGGCTAAAGCCAAGCCCTTCCAAACTGGTATATAAAAAATGCTAGTGTGATTAGTCTCACATTAGACAGGTGTGAATTTGTTGTGGCAACCAAAATCTCCTCCAGTACCCTAGTGTTGTGTTAAAGTCCTACTTAGTAGAGGTGAAAGCCTTGCTTTGAAAGGATTGGGAGAGCCCCCTTAATTGGGAAAATGACTTGATCATAACCACCTAAATGGATGTCCTTATTAAAAGCTTTTGTATAGTGGCCAAAAACCTTCTATCTACTGGCTCAAGGAGTCACCCAAGCTCGTGAAGATACCCCACAATACTCACGGTTCATGGTAGAGATAGCAGTTCTTTGGGAAGTAATGACCCATTGAATTCGGAACTTGGTGTGCCTGAGAAGTGAGTACACTGTAAGGAGGAGCCCATGCCTCCAAGTTCCTAGGCTATCCGTTGTGAACTTGCGTGGCTGGATTTTATTATCCTAGTGGGGATTTAGCAGATATCATCCTTGCCAACCATAGGATTGTAAGCGTGTTTGTGCATTCATATTAGCATAGTTAGATTAAAATTATTTTTGTCTTGCATGCGTGTGTTTATGCATTTTTCATTTGCTAAAAAGCAGAAAACATCAGAAAATCAGACAAAATTTCCAAATCTTGCAGTTCAAAATAATTAGAAATAAAAACCTACACATTCATATCAATGTGTTGCGCATACATTAAACTATTCTACGCATTTGATAATTTTTCTACACATCGGTTACAACTTGTTGTGCATCTGTCTCATTTTGTTGCACATTTCTCAATCTATCCTGCACATTTGTTGCTGCGCATTTACAACAGTGAGCATTTCCAAAAACTTTGCAATTTTCAAAATCACTTTTTCAGATACCCATTTTCATCCTTAGTAAGATTTTGGAAAAGCATTCAAGTTACACAGACCTCTGATCTTTAGTTTGACCATTTTCATCACTTTTCATTAATTTTCATCAACCTTTTCTTCACCAAAAATCATCAAATCATTTCTTCTAATCCTTTGAAATTCCAAGTACAATTATCTCCCCATTTTCCTTTCATTTTTATTGTAGGTATATATTGACTGATTCTAAATTGTGTTATTATGTTACCCACAATATCTAAAATCAAACCATTCTAAATAATAATGAAAAAATGATCATTTTAATTTATGTTCTTCTATTATTATGGAACTTCATTAGACTTGTGTTCTGTTTATTTAGAATAATTAAAGTGGGTCCTATCATCCATACATACATCTAGTTCCAAGTTAATTTAGGTGTTGCACTAGAAAATTTTACTATAGAAGGTCAACCTTTAAAAATTAGATAATCTAGCACATAACAAAGCAATTAAATAGTTAATTAATGTGTTGAAGTATTTGCATAGGTATTTGACATTGATTGGCCTTTTTTTATTAAGTATTTTACTTGAATATTTTATTAAGTATTTTAGTATACTTGAAAAGGGTATTAGCTTCACCTAGTGGGCCCATATTAGGAGTCACTCCCAGTTGAATAATTATAGGGTTGTTTTTGTTTCATATATGCATTTGTCATGTTAGATTGCAACCACCCCACTTGAAGCCAAATAGGGACTTGATCCTAGGTCTACACCACCACAATAGTATCCATAGTCACATAACACATTTAAACACATCCTTGTCCTACATTATTGAATCACTTATATCACCATAAAATCCTCATATAGATCCTCTTGCAATCACATCAAACAAACATTTCAACCATGGAATATGTCATTCTATTTTATTCTTGATATGATGGTGTTTATATGATTTTGATACTAGCCAAATATTTTGTTGAGGATATTAAGATATAGATATAATGGTATCACTATAAAAAAAATTGTACATATTTAAATAATATTTGACTAACAATATTAATATTATTCAGGATGGGTAGAAAGAATAAATGGGAATCACTTTTCAAGTTAGAAGTGCAAGATCTCCCGAACGAAGGAAGTCATTTCTCAAGTTTTGAACTTGAATGGACACCTATTGGAGATGATAGTAACCGACAAATAGACCGGTGTACTGCTATCCCTCTTGAGAGACTGCCTCACTTTGTTAAAGGAGAAGGTTTATTGGATAGTACAGAAACAATATTTAGCTGTAGAAAATTTGTGGAGAATAATTTGACAGAACCTAATGACCATGACACAAAGATGTATTCAAGGTTTGCCTAGACTTAATAATTTTTTTAAGAATGTCAATTTATTCATTTATTTTATTGATTAATATATATATTTTTGTACATGTATAAACAGTTATCAATGTACTTTTGGACCAGTAGATAGAAGAAATGCACCAAAAACTAAAGAAAAAATACATAGGTTTACTCAAAAAAGGGGTTGTCAAACCCACTTTAATGTTAGGGTAATGTATGGTAGACCTGATGTTGCAATAATTACATATAATAAATTTAGCCATCAGGATGTTCATGGTGAATTTTGTCATGGAAAGGATGACCTTTCTAGTAATCCAAGAACTAGTGTTGCACCAAGGTTATCAAATGAGTGCAAATCATACATTGAATCATTACTGTTGATGGGTGTAGGAGTTGACACCATATGTGAACAGCATTACCAAGATTTTGGTATGAAAATGTTGATGAATAAAAGAGATACCTTTTTATTGAGAAAGGATGTACAAAATGCATGACAAAGAGTGTGTTCCCTACATTCACAAAAAAATGTAGATGATGCAAAAAGTGTGTGTCTATGGCATTTGGAGGAGAAAGATAACTTCTTCTACTATAAAACACCAAACAATGTGGAAAATACTCCATTTATCATAAGCATGCAGACACCGTGGATGCGAGAGATGATGGTGAAACATTCACATGACTCAATCATTGCCATGGATTCTACATTCTCAACAAACAAATATGGTGTAAGTAGATGATCAATGCTAAATTTATTTATGGATCTTAATTCAAATTTTAGCCTAATTTATCCAAAAAATAATGTATCATTGATTTATTCATGTGCAGTATGAGTTATATTCATTACTTGTATTTGATGAGCAAGAAGCCAGCGTACCTGTTGCATGGGCCATATCCTCAAGAAATAAAATCGAGGATATAAATGAATGGCTAATAGAGGTTTACAAAAGAGGGAAAGAACATAAAGAAGATTGGCATGTCAATGCATTCATGATAGATGATGCTAGTGCTGAGATTGAAGCAATCAGGTTTTATCAACCTTACTCTTATATGTATAAGAGTGTAATTGTTTAATATTTCATTTACAAAAATAAATGTTTCCTAATTTCTAGCAAGAATTGATTTTTCATTTAACAATCAATTTTGCTAAAATGCAAGTTTAATTTTCTAACTGTTATAATGTAACTTGTAGATCAATCTTTAATTGTCAAGTACTTCTATGTATTTGGCATGTACGCAGAGCTTGGTTGAAGAATGTGTACAAGTAAGTCAAAATTTAATTCAAGTATAGGAAAAGTCACATGCTTAAACATAGCTTGATATAATTTTTATAATCCAGGTTTGCGAGTGATAGGGATGTTGGAGCAAAAATGTTTGATAGATTGGGTGAGATAATGTATGCAATAAGTGACAACATGGACATCATTACTCACTTGATAGAAAAATTCATAGAGGAGTTTAAAGAAGAGAAGACATTTATTGAATATTTTCAAAAAACTTGGTGTCATAATCAGAGATGCATTGGTAAGTTCATCAAAATATCCATCATGGTTTATATGCATTTACATATTTTAACTTGGTTTTGGTGTAAACTAAGATATCATATTTTTTTGTATAGAGATGTGGGCAAAACATTTTTGAAGTTTCTCTCATGCAAACCAAGAAACTAATGCAGCTATAGAGTCATACCATTTTCACATTAAGAGTTGCTATTTAAGTGACCGTTCTAAGAAATGCACAAGGAGAATGGATTGGCTAATTCATACGCTTCTCCATAGGGTAGAGCCATACTATAAAAATAAAAGATATCTGCAGTTATCTGGATTCTTGACTAACTTCAAAAAAGAAAGATATTACATAACTGCTTTGGAGAGATCAAAAGCAATAACCGATACAGACTGTTATCCTCATGATCTTCCTGATACCTTTAAGATAAGAAGCCAAACTGACCCAACAAAATGGTACCACGTTAGGAAATTTGGATCAGATTTCCATGTTTGTGATTGTCAGTGGGCAAAAAGAGGAAACACCTGCAAACATGTGTTGAAGATTTTAGATCTTCTAAAGAGAAACAAAATAAACCAGCAAGATGAAATTGGTGGTAAGTTTAATTTGTGATTTAAGTTCAATAATTATTTGCAATGATTATTATGTTTTAAATCAAAACTAACTAAATTAATTTTATTAAATTATAGATGGTGTTATTTCATTGGCTCATGAAAATGATGAAGTCAGAGGGAGTTCTTGTCATGAAAATGATACCATTGGTAATGTTAATATTTTTACAATCAAGTATTAATTAATTTTATAGTTTTGAGCCTAACTAATTATTATTTCAATTATAGATGGTTGCATACCTTCAGGAGATCAAGATGTGCTTGGGGTTGTCATTAGTCAAGCTCAAAGTACTGGTAATTTTCAAAACCATCATTTTATAATGAAGCATTAGATTTTAATTTATTTTTTTTAACTTAGTCATTGTTATATCCATCACAGATGGTTGGAAATCATCTAATACTTCCAACGATGACTTTCAAATTTCAATTGACTGCATGATTTCAGTGCTTCAAAATTTACCAACTACAGAAGATGAAAAAATCATGCTTAGTCAGTGTGTTGGGAGATTTCAGAAAGACATGCATGCAACTTTTTCTTCATCTTCCAAATTCAAATCCATCCCTGGCTCAGAGAACATGTCTTTGAGATGATTATCACCATGGTTTAGTCCAAGTAAAAGGCATAAATGTCATTTTTCTCATCAAAAGCGTAAAGTCATATCTCAAAACTCAAATGAAAGAGCTCAGGAACATGAAAATTTTCAATTCCCCTTAATAGGATCTAGAAAGAAAAAGAAAAAGGTCATTAATCGATCAGGCATAAAAATACAACAACAAAGAGATGTTATCATGTAGAAAGGTAAGTACATTTATTCAAAAGTATTCTAGTAATTTATCTAACAATAAATCCTCCTCTCATGTATATATGATATTTACATATGTCATTTTGTAGGTCAGAATGATCAAGAAAATAGTCGACGGTGTCGATTACCTTTCTCCATTGATCTAAACCAAATGGTGACAGGTGAAATATAAGTTATATATGGTAAATTACTTATAATGATTATCATGGCTTTTTTCAAAAATAACTACATTAATTTTTATTAAATTACAGATGATGTTACTCCATTGGTTGATGAAAATGATGAAGTTGGGGGGAGTTTTTTTCATGAAAATACAATCCAAACTAGAAATGGTAATGAAATTACAAAGTAACAATCAATTAGTTTTGAGTCTTTAGTTTGTATGTTATGAATGGTAATAAAATAATGAAATGCATTTTCGTAATTTTTTTGTCTTTAATGCATAAGTTAAGTTTTGAGTCTTTAATATATGAATTATTTTCATATATGTTGTTTTGTTAAATGTGAATGTTTTTGCAGTATCAAATGATCAATACAACAACCAAGATCATATGTTACCCTTTTCTATTGATCTCAATCAAACAATAACAAGTGACACAATGCACAATAGAGATGGTAAGGGAATTGTGTATTCAAATTTAATTATTTCCAAGTCTTCAATTTAGAAATGAATTTTATAACTAACTCAATACATTTGCAGGTGTTGATGATATTTATATGGAGGATCATAGTCAACACTTTTCAGGAAATTGATTGAAGTGATAAGATTGGTTCTAATTAGATGGGGGTTTAATATAAGTCAAGACCAAGAGCTTCTCTATAAGGGATTTTTAGAACCTATTTGTATTATTTTATCATCCAAATTTTACTTCCTTGGTTTTGTGTATTTGTTCAATGGATTTGATTTTGTCTTATGATGATAGGATTATGATGCTTTGAGTTTTGGTTTTTGTATTATAGTTGTTCATCATCTTGATGTGTTTATGTTGTCTCCAACTTAACATTTCATTAATTTAACATGTAGCATTTGATTTAACTTTAGTATTGTAATAACACAAATGTTGAAGTAACATATATACATATGGTTATAAATAACATGGTCAAATTAAGCATTTTTTTTCTAACATATACGTGTATGGTTAAAAATCACATGACCAAACTAGAAGCATTTTTTGTTATCATGGTGCCTTCTTTCCTCTACTATATTCTAAAATTTATAGGATCACTAATATTGAGCTGACTAAATTTTGAAAACTGCCTAATTAAATTGTATCATTATGTTATCCACATATCTAAAATTAAATTATTCCAATTATAAACAAAAATCTATCAAATACTTTTATTTAATTTAATTATCCATTTTGTCACATGATGATATCTTTCATTTCTACTAAAAAATAATTTAATTTTTTTTTTTTGATCGATAAACAGCCGAAGCCTTGTATTATATTTATTAATAAAAATAACTTTTACATGTCCACCGTTCAAACGGGCACTAGTAGGAAAGAACGGGGAAGAAAACCTCCAGTCTTGCCTGAGACATAAGTCCTAAAATTACAAAATGTCATAAGGGCATACCCTTATTTTGAAATCTCAAAAAGTTCCTTAGATTACTAATGAGATGATATAAGTACAATCGATCCTTTATAAGGATAAATACAAGATTTAAATCTATAGAATGAACTGGCTTATTTAGTGGAGAGACGATGCCGACTAAGAGCCCTTTCTTGCTTTTGCCCTGAAAACACCACAACAAGACCACAAGACAAGCTAGAAAGAGATTGTTAGAAAAGTTAACACTGCGAGATACATATCCTTTTTATAAATCCTTGGAGATTAATATTGATGAAATTATAATGAAAGGGGTTAAAAAACTCTAGGTAAAGCCTAAATCAACCTATGACAACAAGAATGAGCAAAAAAACCACTATGGAAGAGTCAAGAAGTCAAAAAGCCCATAGTGCGGTAAGCCCAAAGAACCAAACCTACTAGAAGGGAAAACCAAAAAGAAAAGCCTCAAGAAAATTGTAGAGGTTAAAATTCACCAATTAATACACTAGTAATAGAATTAGGTGAATGATTTCTTAATTAGGTGAATGTTAATTCTAAGTTTTAATATTAACTTGGCATAGTAAGGCATCTTATCTGGATGACCCTTAATTTAAGCTACATGATAAATCCGACAAGGGCAAATAAATAAGATAGAGATTGATAAAATTATGCTCACTAATAAATGAGAAGGCTATATCTTCTTAATATTATTTATTTTGATAAAATTTGAACCATCAGCCCCTAAATTTGCTAGTTTGTTTGCTTTAATGTTGCCTTCTCTAAAAATGTGAATTAATTGAAATGTCTCTAATTTTTCCAAAAGTTTAAGAATTTCTTCTAATTTTGAATTTAGGACCCAATTAGGGGTCGATCTTTTGCATAACGCATTGATGATTATCTGTGAATCTCCTTCAATAATGCTTCTAATTCAACTAAGTTATTTGAAGTAGGTTTAATGAGCTTGGCTCTTTTCAAAATCCATTCCCCTACTTCATTATTAATAATACAACCTATGCCTGATAGTCCTAGGTTGCCCCGGGATGCACCATCGAAAAAAAATAATTTAATATTATTGTCAAATAATTTTAGATATATAATAGTACATTAATATTTAATTAAAATAAGTAATCTAAGTAGATAATCAATAATATTTTTTATTTTTTATTTATTAATTAATTATAATTATAAAAATTTAAATATGATAGATTAAATAATCAATCAATTGAACAATTAAATTATTCACGCTAGTGTACGATTCCACCATAGGACCACTGGTCTATTTTAAGGGGTTGCAGATTAAATTTGACGGTTGCGTGACCATGCTTATGGGTTTGACCAAACCCTAACCCTAATGCTAACCCTTACCATGATATAAAACTTAACTCGAAATGCTAACCCTAATCATAATCCTAATCATATTAATATATTCAGTGTGTTACATGTGTAGTGGTGTATCGACATATTTTATATATAGGTTATATATTTGCTAGTAGATAGAAGTTATGGTATTGCAACAAATAACTTTTATTATTTATTTAAATTAGTAGTAATAAAAATAAAAATAAACATATTGTATTTTTTTTATGTAAGATATTTTAAAAAAATATATACTTCAATATATGTTTTTAAATTTATCAAATATAATTTTTTATAATAATGTATCTAATAATTAATTAAAATCATCTAAAAATTATAGATAAAAAATGAGAAAATATATAATTATTTAAAATTATGATATAAAATTAGAAAAATAAATAAATTACTTGTAAGTATAAAAAATAAATACATTATAATAAAAACATATATTTAAATTTTTTAAAAACATACATTAATTTTAAAAAGAAGTTTTAATTTAATAAATAAAGACAAAATACAATAAAATTTAAATTAATGCATAATAACCGTATAAAATAAGTAAATAAATAAATAAAAGTTTATAAAAGAAATGTTCAAAAAATAAAAGTTCACAAAATAAATGATGCGGGGAACGAGGTGCAGATAGGCGGCAAATGGTGATTGACGGCTGGCTGACGTGATTTCATTGACCATAACAATATCACTTCCTTCCACAGCACATCGCAGGTCCGTACAAGGTCGCATGCTGCATGGCAAATAACTTCGGCACTAGCTGACGTTGATTGACTGCGCTGGCGTGATTTGATTTACTTCCGCACGACAAACAAGGAATGGCATGTTATGGATATGCCTATGGCAATGGCTAAAAGTGCGGGGAACGAGGTGCAAATCTTCGCACTTTTAGCCATTACCCAGTGATTGATGATGGGTAGGTTGCAGCTTCGAATCCCTTTTGATGTTATTTTTCCAAAGATCTTAGAAATCCCTTTCATATCTTTAATGTTTGGTACGAATTTGTCCTGGATCTGAAAATGCAGTACAATTTAAGGTAGCATTCATTGTGTTGTTCTTCACGCGAGCAATAATGCCATCTGCTTCTGCGAGTCTTTGGCATTTAGAGCAGAACCGGAGTTAGTGTAGACAGGGAGCAAGTTAAAATTGACAAAGGGCACCGGGTTTCAGCTTGGAATGATTGGAGCTTTAAGCCTCTCTGTTATATCGTCTGTTTCAATTGTCATCTGCAACAAGGCACTCATCAGCACTCTTGGATTTAACTTTGGTAACATTAACTTAACCCTTGCGAAAATTCATTACCTTAGAGCTCATATTTTAACCCCCCTTCGGTAGCCTGACACAGACTAATTAATAATTTAGCAGGACATGTCTCATCAACATCAAGGAGCTTCCGCAAAGGGTGCAGATGGAGATCCACGGCACAGGGGAGCACTACAGGCCGATCATGCGGCCCACAAATACGATCTCACCAGCTCAATGTAAGAACATAATTACATTTATATCTGTCATGCATTTTGACTTGCCGCGTTCACTCTTTCAATCTTCATTTATGGCTGCCTATACCAGTGGCTTAACTGTAAATCACTCGTTTCAATTTACAGGTTGTGGTAGAGTGGGGAACATGGCATATGGTCTGCCTTTATTGGCCTGCAATTTGTTCAAAAGCTGCTTCAAGTGATCTTAATTGTCAATCCAGAGGATGGGATGACGTTATGACATTTTTAAAAGCTAAAACTATGGAGGGAAACACAGCTTTGCATGAAGCGGCATTGGGAGGTAAGGAGGAAGTCATGAAAGCTTTACTTCACTCATGCCCAAATTTAGTGAACGAGATTAATTTAGAAGGTGAAACGGCTCTATTTAAAGCTTGTGAGGGAGGTCATCTACTTTCGTAATGTCTACTTTTAACTTTAAAAAAAGAACACATCTTTTATAAAATAATTTCGTCAAGAATTTTTTTTTTTTAATTTCATTTCAATATTTAAAATGGTATGTAAAAAATTTATTAATAAGTTTAAATTTATCTAATAAATTTTTATTTTCAATTAAAGCTATTATATAATATTAAAATATATTATTATATCTGTTTTAAAGAAATTAAAATTGTATACTATCTTTTAAAAAAATTATAATTTGATAACTTGAGAAATTTGGAAATAATGAGTATGGCTCATCGGCACATCACAATTAATGAAACATAAGAATCTTTAAAATATAATTTTTACTAATAGTTAAAATTTTCTATCTTTTAAAAATATAAATTTTACTTAAAATATTTTTACTTCTAATAAATTTATATTTGAATTTATTTATATATATGTTATTTTATTTTTTTAATTCCAACAAAGTAAAATATAGATAATAAAATAATTATAACTTTTTCTAACTTTTACTTATCAAATTTTATAATTTGATAGTTTACTTGGAAACAATGAGTATGGCTCATTGGCACATCACACTAAATGAAACATAGGAATCTTTAAAATATAATTTTTACTTATAGTTAAAAAATTTCATCTTTTAAAAATATAAATTTTACTTAAAATGTTTTCATTTCTCACTTAAATTTATTATTATATAAAATTAAAAAATATAATATCTTTTTTAAAAAAGGTAAAGTTTGAATTTACATATTTAATAAATAAAATTTTAAATACAATTATATGTTACTTTTAGATTTTCATAAAAAAATATTGTAAATATTTATAAAATAAAATATTGAAAACAACTATTAAATTGAAAAAAATAAAATTTAATTTTATAATTATATAAAAAATTTACCAAATCAATATATAAATTCAAACTTCAATTTATTTAAAAAAGATATTATAAAATTTTAATTTCTTTAAAAAAGATATAATAATATTTTTTAATATTATATAACAACTTTAATTAAAAATAAAAATTTATTAGATAAATTTAAACTTATTAATAAATTTTTTACATACCATTTTAAATATTGAAATAAAAAAATATAAACTCTTGACAAAATTATTTTATAAAAGATGCATTGTTTTTTTAAAGTTAAAAGTTGATAATACGAAAGTAGAATTAGGTGTCAGGGAAGGAAAGGTATCTTAGTAGCACTCCTTTTTGTAATCATCTTTTTATGTCTTGCACTTTTTATGAGGATGAAAAATTATATACAATCTGATTTTAGAAACAAACTAACTATACAAATATATTGTTCTTTAGTTTTTGGCCATTTTATTAAATATATATTTAACTATTAATATCTTATATTTATTATTTTACTAATATAATCAAATAAAAAAATCAATAACAAAGTTCAAGATGAAAAAAAAAAATCTAACATGATATTCCCATTGGAGTTCATAGAAAATAATGCTAAGTTTTAAAAGTTCCCTAAAATAGCTTTGAAATTTAAAAGTGAAGCGTAGGTAATCATCACAACATCTAACTGATTTCAACGATGGTACACTGTGATGATAGTGCAGAAGTATGGTGGCTAGGATAATGCCCATATGGTAATGCACATCCAACCATATCGAATGATATGGTTGGATAGTTGTTGCCGCGAGAAATCACATCACAATTAATTAAATGAAAAGGAGAATGGATGTTGAGGTAGGCCATGACTGCTCACCCATAATTTCGTTGGAAACTCTTGTCATTTCTACTTGGGTTCTTCATTGTGAACCCGCAATGAATTTGCAGAACCCTAGCTGAATTTTGTATGAATTGCATCCAAACCAACATTTTATTGATTACCACTTAAAAATCCTTTGAAAATTGTCAAAGGCATCTCCAAAATTGGCCAAATAAATACCAACTATAGCACCTAATTTTCACCTCAACAAAAAATCAAAACTTAGAAGTCACCTTGAGCTGGGCCAAAATAAGAATGACAGGAAGCTCGTTTGTGTGGCAGGAGCATTAGGCTTCATTTCCTCATCCCTCTTCAAGCTTCTACTCCAAAGAGATTATGTTAATCGAGGTACTGTTTGTGATTTAGGTGTGCTTATTTTCCAACATTTTTGTGATTCAAAGTACTCTAATTCACTTTAATTTAAACTAAATTCTTTAATCCACTCTTTTGTGAGATTATTTATTTATTTTTTTGAAGGCTCTCTCAAAGGAATTTACAAGGTATTAATAATAGATACCATTGATGGGTTTATAAGTGGTTTTTGATAATAGATATTTTGCGGTCATCATATATCAAGAGTAATACTGAATATAGTTATTAAAATATTCATCTTATCAACGACATAAGCTTAGTATTGAAGGAAAAGATAGTGTCTGGACTCTAGAGAATCAATCTCATCTAACTTGATTTGGCTCTTCGTACCTAATTTTAATGATTCTTCATGAACATTTTCAGACTTGCACATGGACATTTAATGCAATTTGACTTTTTCTCACAAAAAGTGTCTGAAGAAAATAAGTTTATTTCAATGTTTAGATTTGTGTACTAGTTGATTTGGAATAAAACAACAACACCTATTCCATATAAGTTACCTTCTCCCTAAACTATTATTTGGTGCCTGATGAGAGCTCTGGACGCAAGAAATGGTCAACCAGAGATAGCTTCAAGAGACATTGGAGACCCATGTGCAACAGAGAAGATACACTAAAAGTGAAGAGGGGAGGTGCCAGACATGGACTAAGAGGATAGAGAGAAGTTAGAAAAGGGTTTATAAAGCAGGGAAATATTTTTTTCTTTTGTTTTCTAATACAGGTAGCCTGTCGACCCGAGGCTCTTGTTTGGGAGCAAGAGGTCAGGACAAAGAGAGAAGGCAAGTTCATCAATAAGAGAGAGGATTAGGTTGGTTCCTTTTTATTAGCTCACTTGTTTCTTTGAATTTCTTTACAACATGATTGATTAAAAAGTGTCATGAATTGATTGGATAACGTAGGGTGTAATTCTCTTTTCAAATGGCACAGGATGGGATGAAATTTATACCAAACACAAGAGCAACTTTCTAAACTTTAGAAAATATATACGTATTATGTTTTCATATTGAAATTAATCCTCATATATGCATAAATATGAAAATTTTAATAAGAAATTAAGAGCAATGGTAAACTATGAGACTTTTGTGCTTGTTGAGAAAACCCCTAATCTTGTTCTTTGTAATACTTAATAGGAAAATGGTGTGATGGTTATGGCACTATATAATAGTACAAACAAACAAAATAAAACTTGAAGAAAATTACTGTAGTAATATTGCTTGTTTTCTTTCTAAATGTATAAGGAATTTGAGGTTGAGACATCCATTCTTAACCATGTAATACAATACTTGTTTACAAACTCAAATTTGTTGTGAATATAAAGTAATTTGATCACAAATTGGCCATCCACCAAGTATTGCTTAAATTTAACCAATATGTACATGATTGACATCATTTCCTTATAATAGATATATAACCATTTGTCCACTTCTGTGATTTTTAAACTCTTAATTGTAATCAAGCATATGCCTTTATGTAAGTAATAACTAGAAATCTGAAATTTCTAGGTGGGAATTGGGAAAGTTGTTGACAAAGATATGCCCAATGACAGTTTGATAATCTGTTTTAAATAGTGTGTTTTGCAACCATCGCTAGAAATGTTTCACATGATTACAATCCTTAGTAAAAGGTGGAAGAGATAATTTTGTGTTGGTTTTTCTCTTCACCCAATCATGCTCATAAAAGCTTTTCAAATATTTGTCCATCAAAACGTAAACCATATAATTTTTAACTTATTCTAGATCTTTATAATGTATTGAGAAGTATTTATTTTATCAAAGTTGTCCTTGGAATCACTTTTTTTTTATTATACTTCTAAAAGTTTTGAACTTTGACAACCCGTTGTTTTTGAATGTGAGAATTCTTATTATAGATAACTCCATTTAATTGTGAAAATATAAATTTATTAGTTTTGGATTTTGGTAAATAGTTTAATAAAAATGCACTATCAAATTTATGATGTAGTTATCTAAACCTAATGACATGCAATCAACTATGATTTCTTTGTGCACATTTCATGTTTATTTCCATCCATTGTTGTTCTGAAAACAACCTTGGTTTCCTACCATGTTTTTGTTTATACTTGTTGTGCTTGTATTTACAATACAATATTTTCGAATATGTTCAAATTTATTTAAATGCTGTACACTTTTTTGGGGTTATACTTTCAAAATATACAACTCACCTAAACTTTAACTTCAATTCATCCATAAGTGGATATTTCTATGTATATGACTTCCTTCTACGATACCACATTTTCTTGAATAGTACTTTCACATCTACGACCTATCAGCATACTCCTTGCACCTTATACCAGTGCAAGTGCTAGTTATTCATTTTCACCATTGGTTTTTGGGAAGTGTCACGGTCATGCACAATTATTTCTCTGGAGGGAATCTCCTTTCGTCATATTTTTTCCACATCTTTTTAACCGCTGCCCAATTTTCTGTTGTTTTAAAGTCAGGCTACATATTCTAATCCGTAGACCTGTATCCAATTCACACCTTAATAGCATATATCGTATTATTTAATGATATTATAAGGAAACATCTTGACTAGCACATGTCATTAATGATATTATAAGGAAACATCTTGACTAGCATATGTCATATTATTTAATGATATTTTAAGGAAACATCTTGACTAGCATATGTCGTATTATTTAATGATATTATAAGGAAAAATAAAAAAGATGTCTATGTCGACTGACTGTGAATAGCCAAACAAAACGATCAATCACTGTAGCGTTGGCACTCTTCTGCGAGGTTGTAGTCTTTTTTGGGTTAACATTCTCGAAGGACTCTCCTTCTGTCATATGTTAGGACGGGATGTCCATTTTTCTCTTTATCTTTAACTTAAGCGAGTATATTATGCTACCTAATATGTGGAGCCGTATGTATTTCACCGCATAATACTGTATAACGCATTATTTAATGTTGTATAAAAAATGTATTGACTACCTAGCATTGAATGCAGTAAGAACAGAGGTTTGGTAGTCGACTAAGCGTGAAGAGCCAAAGTAGACTGATGAATTCCGCCACCCTTCCCTAAGAATACAGCTTCTGTGTTACCCTAAAACAATATTTGAAAGACGTGAATTTTAGGGGTAATAAGAGTGAATTCAAGGGCCCCACTTCAAAAAAAAAAAAGAGAGTATTTTACGATAAGGCAACGAGGCTCACGTTACCACTCTGTAGTTGGATTTGTTTTATAGATGGAATCTGCTCAGAGTCTTTCTTTTTCCACGCCTTTTTGACGGTAATGCTCATTTCCCCATTTCTTCGAACCGAGGCTGCGCTTTCCTCTTGTAGAGACAACATAATATCCTAGGTCGATTTACTTAATGACATTATAAGGTAGCGTATTAGACAGTGAACTTGGACAGTGTTAAAGGCGGCAACAGGGAAATTTGCCATGGCAACTGAGCGAGAACAGGCCAGCAGAGGGATCGATAATGGCGCGTACAACGCCGCAGTAAGTCTTGGATCAAAAATTGATAGTTCCCAACTCAAAGCAGCTCTCCACAGTATTACAGCCGGAGGGGAAAATACTCTTCTCCACTTGGCTGCAAGTGTAGGGAATCTACCAGTCATTGAAGAGCTCCTGCAGCTCAATCCTCTGCTTGTGAAGGCTACCAATGCCCAAGGAAACACTGCGTTGCACTTGGCTGCTCAGGGAGGTTTCACCGAAGTTGTAGAAGTTCTACTCAAATCAAAAGAAAGAGGCGTGGATGTCTGCAACAAGCGTAACGAGACGGCTCTGTTCAAAGCGTGCGAAAGCGGCGATTTAGCCATAGTGAAGGCGCTATTTGGCGCACATCCGTCAAGTCTGCGGCAAAAGACGGTGGACGAGAGAACCTGTTTACATGTTGCAATAAACAGAGGAAATTCAGGTCATTCTCTTTAGATTTCTCTTTTGATCTCAGGATTTGTTTGCCTATTTGTATCCATTAAGATCTATGTCGATATAAAATATTTGCATAAGATCCTCGATACAAAGCTACGTTGGGACTAGGAATTCCATTATTTAGTGGTTCTAGTTGTAACACCCAGCTAACAAGCAAATATTTTAAGTTTCAGTACTAGATTTTTATGAAATAAATATGTTTTTTTCTCCTCTGTCTATTCAGATTCAGTTGTTATCTACTCGTAAAATTGAATAGTTATGAATACGTCTATATGAAATCAATTTTCTTACGAGTGCAAAATCTTAATATAGATGAACTCGAGACAAATTTTAAAAATAGATAACCTTATTCTCGAATTCTTAGCTCTAGAAATTTCAGCCTAAAATTCACTGTATTACTTCAGCTTTGATTTTGGTAGCTGTTTGATGTACTGCATATATACTGCCCTCTTTTTAGAAAATTATGACGCTCAACGATTTTATTCTGTGTTAGTAATTTTTGTTTTAGGGGATTAGGGCTTTTTTATGTTTTTAGTTTAGATGAGGGTAAACATTTATGGGGCATTTGTTACCTTTCGCCACTTTTAAAGGAGACCTTATCTAATTTAAGGTAAAGATTTTGGACGTCCCTTTTACAGGTCTGGCGGGTCATATACTAGGCTTGACAAATGCAAAAGATTTAAGCCAAGAAAAGTACAAAAATGGAGATACAGCCTTGCATATAGCTGTTGGCAGGAACGACATCGATATAATAAGGCGATTAATAGGGATTGAGTCCCAACTTTGCTACTCTGTTAATGACAATGAAGAAACTCCGCTTTGTGTGGCAGTGAAATTGGGGCATCTGGAAGCAGTCGAAGAGTTAATAAAATGGCGGCCAGACGCTGTTGAAATAACAGGTAGGCGTGGAATGAATGTGCTACACTTAGCTGCGCACGTTAGCCAAGTGCGAATTGTTGATTACCTGAATCAAAAGGTGGGTTTATTAGATCTGGTCAACAAGGGGCTTGACAAGCGTCCAGAGGAAAAGCCCGCGGGAAGTGGAGGAAAGACAGATCCAGTTGAGAAGAAGGATCCAGAACAAGAGCCCCATAAAAGTGGAGGAAACACAGATCGGGCTGAAAAGAAAGATCCTTTTCCAGAGATAAGTGAAGGAGACACACCTCTGCATATTGCAGCCAGGAAGAAAAGCTTCAATGTAAGTTTCTTCCCATGCGAATCTCCGTTTGTTGCTGATTCTTTTCCCCCTGAACCAGCTATTGTGCGTGTTCAAGTATTTTTTGGGTTTGTGTGAGATTTCTTGACCTTTTTCAAGTATCTTTGTTTATTAGATCTTTGTGTGTGTTCAAGTATACTTTTTGGGTTTGTGTGAAATTTATTAGATCGAATTTACAATAAAGTGAAATTACTGAAAGTATTTCTTCAAACTCGGTAGGGAAAAATCTGAAATCTTGAAGCATAATTATTTCCACTGGAGCATCAATTTTTATGTACTGAATTAGAGTGTGCATTTTGTAGATGGTTCAGTCTTTACTGCGTATAAGGGGGATAAACAAATTGGCCGTGAACGAGGAAGGTTTAACGGCCCTTGACATAGTGAGAGAGAACACAGAGTATCACGAATCTGACAAGATAATTGGCGTGCTGGCTAATTATCCTCCCAAGCGCAAGCCATTCCTGTACAGTGCTCCGAAGGTGAGCGCAGAGAAACACGAGGTTGCAGTAAAGATGGTGGACAAAACATTTGACGACAGGCGCAACACAGAGTTAGTGGTGGCAGTTCTGTTAGCCACAATGTCATTCACCGCGGCTTTCACTGTTCCCGGCGGTTTCGAAGAGGGAAAAGGGTCACCGCTTCTGCTTGGATTGGACACCTTCAAGCTTTTTCTTATCTTTGATTGCGTGGCATTCTTTCTGTCGCTCTTCGTGGTGCTGATGTGGCAGATGAGTACACCCATTACCACGGGAGATAAGGTGTTGTTCCTGTGTGTCACCAACCTATTGGTGTGCGCCACATTTGCCTTTACCGCGTACGGTTTCATGCTTGCAGTTTATGCCATGCTTACCGAGAAAGCTCCCAAGCTGGGTTGGGTGGTTCTTGGGTCGTGCTTGTTCATCTGCACCTGTGCTAATTTCACCTTTTTCTACATGGTTGCAAAGTTTTCGGTGAAGAAGGCGAGATTCAATTACTTGAATGGCCAATTTCCTTATATTACCGACCAGGTGGGGGAGTGGGTGTGGATGAAACTAGAAAGATGGGGGCCTTTGGATTCGTTGCGCAGGTGCAAAAGCAAAGGGCGTGATATCTTCCTGAGCTGCAAGTGCTGTACGGTGAATGCCACAGTTAATAGCACTCATCCTAAAAGTGTGTCTCGTGGATCTAATAGTAATGTTTAGGTGAAGCTTCAAAATCTTGTTAATGTTAAGAAGAGAGAGAGAGAGATAAAGCGCACTAGAGAGTGGTTACTAATAGTTTTTAAAAGCTTCCCTGACAAGTTTATATGAGACAATAGCTAAATGAGAGTGTGAGGGTGGAGTGTGTTGGAGTATTGAGAATGTGGTCGAGGTGAATGCCACAATTATTGTAAATAATATTGTATGAATTAGTTTACCAAATCTTAAATCATTTTATATGAGATCATAAAGAATAGCATCATATATCATATTATATGATTTTTTTTATATTAATTGTAGAGTTAAGTATTATTTTCCTTTTTTTTTAATAATATATTTTTAATTTTCTATTATCAAAACTTACTTGTCTATTTCAAATTTGTCACTCTTAAAACTATTATTTATAAATATAATTAATTTATATTAAATTTATATGCATTAGATTTCAAAAATGAATTTATTTTTTTACATATAACAAATCATATTTTTAACAAAGATATAATAAATTTCAACATTGTAAATTCGAGACCTTATTTACTACTAAACAATGTTGTTCAAGGCTGAAGTGAATGATCACCACCCTTGGTTGCAAGGTTCCCAATCATGTGCTTAATATTCTTAATGGACTCTCCTTCTAGTCATATTTTTTGAGGGCATCTTAATGGTTTTCCTCTTTAAACTAAGGCCACATATTCTAATCTCTAATGGTGTATTCCTTTCATGCCATGATACTATATGTTGTATTATAATTTAATTATATTATAAAGAAGTGTGTTAACTAGTCTTAAAGGTAGAAACTTAAAAAGGGCAAAAAATATCATGGCAACTAATTGCAAATAGCCAATTAGAGAAATGAATCACTGTAACGGTTGGTTTTCTTTCATGAGTAGTCGTAGTCATGGGGTTAATGTTCTCAATGGAATCTCCTTAGTGTCACATTTTCTGCACATCCATATGATAGGTGCATCCATTTTCACTTATCTTTCAACTTAGTCCACATATTATATTCTTTAAAGACGTATACGTAATGATAACATAAAAAATGTGTTGACCATGTTGAATGCAACAACAACAACAATTTTCCATGGAAAGTGAGGGTGAACATCTAAGGTCATAGGTATTCCCAGCCTTCAGTAATTATATAACCTCAATGATTCAAATAAAATAGAATTTAAATAGAATTTAGGAGGTGAATTGAAGGTCAGATAGGTGGGAGAAAGGTAAGATTTATCACAAAGTTGTACCTTTATATAAAGATATAGAGGCTTGGAGTATAAATGTGAAAGAACAATAACAGTATAATCCCATGTGAAAATAAGATGATATAATTATATAATTATAGACATGCAATATATTTCAATGGGGCGGACATTTTAGGGAGAAAATCATATTATGTTGGAGATAATAAATTTATTAAAATAGAAAGAAAATAAATGAATTCATTTAGTAACATGACAATGAGTTTATTTGACTTAATATGGAATATATTATGTAATAAAGTTTTGAAATTTAAAATTAATATAAATAAATGTATTAGTTGATTATGGTGAATTATAGATAATTTTTCAATTATAATTCAAAATTATAACTTAATATATGTGGGAAGAAGAATGATGAAATTTGAATTCATGTTAAATGGTTGTAGCTCAATTGACTGAGCACAATTGGTGATGACATGATATAGAAATCCATCCGCTAAGGTTTAAATCCTCATAGGGGTGTTTGGGTCAGGTTCAACCCATTGGTAAACTTGATGGATGAGACCCCCCCTTCATGTGGCTAATTGTAGTTTAGATGTATGCTTACTCGTATTGTTGTAATCCTCTATATAAAGGTAGAGATGTCGACATCTATAGATGCTAACATGTTTCTATAGAAAAATTTGATGAAACAATCTTGTACATTAAATAATTGATTGCATGTGTCTTTGATCTTTTGATTAGATTTGAGATGACTAATTATAAATTCCATGACTTGTTCGATGTTTGATGATATTATAGGATTAAAGATTATTTTACATAATCTTTGATTGATGTATTAAATTGTAAGAGTCATATTTTTCTAATATGATCTCCTTGACTAGATTGAATTTATGATTATGAAATGATCTATCATAACAAACACTCTTTGGTCATGCAAATGTCATAGAATAATTTGATGTATAATTATGTTCCTTTAAATGCTTGAAACCAAAATGTTCCTTGAATGATTATCTTCTAAACAAATATGATTTATGATATTAGTTACTTGTAATTTAGTGGTCTTTATATGTTTTTAAATAACAAGACACAACAATTAATTATGCATAACAAATATTAAGTGAAATCATAATAAACATGAAAAAAAAAAATTGTGTTTCAATTTTTTAATTTTAACAATGAACTAAAAACAAACAATAACTCCCACATACCATAAGGTTGATTCGGAATGGAAAAATCTAATCTCAAGATTATCAATAAATGCATATATAAATATAATAACTAATAAATTTAGAAGTAAACACTAGTTTAAATAATTTAATATAATATACATCAAACCATTCAATTAAAATGAACCCACACATAAAGAAGAATTACATTGATACACAAATTCAAAAGAAATTATTAAAATATAATAAAAAGTCCTATTGTAAGGTAAAAAAATATTTACAAATTCGAGGCCTTATTTACACCCCATGCCTTGATTCCAACTAAAGAAGAATTTTGATTCTAATCAAATAAAAGTAGTGCAAGTAGATGTGAAGAAGCATTGAACGAGTGTCTAAATACACAGTTAAATGAAAACACATTGAAATTCAAGTCGCCATTCTTTTGGAAGTGTCATAGTTGTGATATTTAATGTTGTCCATGAAATCCTCTCTCAGTTATATCTTGTCCACATCTTTTTGGTAGGATGTCCATTTTTATCATTTCTTGAACTAGAGCTATGTGTTGGGTATATGAAGTCCAACGGTCAGGACTATTCACCTTCTCCCATCCCTTCATTTGATAGTTGCATAAATTTATATAAATGGCTGTGTACATGCCATGGAGGATTGTATTGGTTAAAACATTAATAAGAGATTTCTCTTCTTTAAGAGTGGACGTAGGCTAATTTGCTGAACCACTATAATTTTCTGTGTTATGTGTTTTGTTCTTTTTTCTATCGCTATCTTAAATATGTTTATTAAGTTTATCTACTTGATTAAAACTTACAATTGGTATCAAAGCTTGGTTTAAATCTAGGAGCAAATATGGAATACGGCGATGCTCTTATTCTCACTACAACAGAAGTTGCAGAAAATGGTTGGGTGCTTGATATGGGAGCATCATTCCATACTACCCTGCACAAGGAGTTTTTCAAAACCTTTTGAAGTGGTAATTTTGGTAAGCTCTTTCTCGCTGATGATAACTTTCTTAATATTGTTGGAAAAGGAGATGTTTTGCTAAAACTAGCCAATGGAAACAATTGGCTACTATGGGATGTTAAGTATGTCCCTCAACTTAAAAATAAATCAATTTCAGTTGGGCAATTGTTCTCTCAAGGTTGTAAAGTCAGGTTGGAATCCATGAAATGGAAGGTGACAAAAGGGTCTCTCATAATTGCAAAAAGAAATAGATTAGATACATTATATCTTGTAGAGACTCTCAATAAAGTGGGAGATATTCACAACGGTGGTGCAAAACGTTCGCACAAGTTTCTTAGGCATCCACATCAAAAAGATGTTAAAAAGGAGCAGCTGAAACATAAGGTAAGAAATTGGGAAATAGATGTTAGAAATTCTGATTTTAAGAAATTTAAAATAGTGTCTCATGAGAGAAGAGTTTTTTCCGCTGTTAAATCTGAAATTATGCCCATGGAATTAGATCACGTTGAGTATGTTTCCACTGAAATGGAAATAGATGAAGCAAAGGACTTGGAACAGGGCAGTTATATGATGTCGTATTCTGCACCTAATGGCCAAAAACTTAAGCCTTCTATAAAGAATGACAAGAAAGAAATGTATTTAGGTGTAAAGAAGGTTGAGACAACCAGACAGAATTTGGCTTGGCCTTTTGAACCTTTAAATATTGCTGAGGATATTAAGAGTCACTGGAATCGGCCCATTAAGAAGGGTGTAGCTGAGGAAAAATTGATTCCAATACAAAAGTTTGATCCTTTACACACAGCGGCAAGAAAGTCAGTGGCAGCAATTTGTGAAAGGGCTGCAATAGTAGCTGAAAGGGCAGCAGAAGCCAAGCATAGAGCAGGGCAAGCTGCATCAGAGAGGGCCATTGAGGCTCAAGAATGAACTTCTACGAGAGTTGCTATAGAGAACACAGAGGGGCAGAGAACGACAACATCTATGGTTGCTTATACAAGAAACATGGACAGGCTTGTTGGGTCGACTGCCATTTCCATCGAAGAATATTTGGAAAATGAAGAGTCAAAATTGGTTGTGAAGGAGGAGCATAGTGGCGTCTATAGAAAAGAAAGGATGAGTTTCAGACAGACGGACTTCAAGACAAAATTGTGTTGTAATTTTGCTCCTAGGATAGAGGAGCTGCGGTACCCCTCTCCCAATTGGCAAGAAGTCATTGGCCAGCAGGAGCTGCTGAGTCTATAGGCTGTGCAATGGTGTGGCGACAACAATAACCACCAGCATAATCTACAATCTCAGATGATGATAGAGATGGTCATACCATCGCTCAGCTTGGTTGAGGCCATTGTCCTTGGTACTAGCGGCAAAGACGGGATCGAGGGTGGCTCTAGCTCATCCAGAGAGAGTGTGGCCATCAGCCGGGAACCCACCACCAGCGATAAAGCTGGGAATGAGTTTGTTGTTGCCCACGGTGGAGGAAGTAGCAGCAGTGCTGGTGCAAATGGGGTGTCTCAGAAACCCATGAGTAGGTCTCGTGTGTACCTATTCCTTGAAAAAGACCTTAAGAAAATTGCAAAAGAGAAGAATGGAGTTGTTGGAGGCCAAGATTTCGAGAAGGCTCCAGAACTACCGAATCGTGAGATGGAAATGAGGGCACAAATTGCAGCTGTAACACAGAAAGGTAAAAATAAATCAAATATAGAGAACAAAAGACTAATTATTTCGGGACAGAGCATTTTTAGACTTGGTTTGAGTGGGAGCTGTTTGAGATTGAGATCTCTAAATGGATACATGCTTATCCGGATTGGGAAGCTCCTAATGTGATGATCTTTCCCCAAAATCTGATCGAAATTATCAATTATGCTTGTAAGGTTCTACGTATGGGTGTGGAGGTGCATTCTGATCTGCACAAGTCACAGATATTTCAGTTGATAGAAATCGTGTTGGCTAAGTCTAGGAAATCGCAGTTGTTGAGGTTCACCGATAGTTGTGTAATGGATGATCTTTTATCTCTATTGCAGACTTTGTTATTGGAATTTGATAAATTTGACCAATTTCAAATCAAGGACAAAGAGCGCTTATCTCATGCAATGGCAATTGAGAGGTGGAAGTTTGCAGAATCTCCTGTGGGAGCTCTTTCAGGTTTGAGAATAAAGAGATTCTGCAGTGGGAGTGGACCAGTGGGTATATCACTCATGAATGTGACTTGTATTCAAATAACATTGGAAGTGGTATTTCTAATAATGGATTTAAGGGTGTATTTTCACATGTAAAAGTTGCGAGGGAAGATGTCAAGTTGTTAGATTGCTTTTAGTGTGACAAAATTGGAGAAGATTAATTCACGTTTTTCATGAGCAGAGTCTGGCGAAGTTAAAGTCTTCGCATTGCTTGGTTACATTATAACATTAAAGGCAGAAAAGCAAGGATGACATGTTCGTGGCTGTACCGGTTGGCCTTCAAGTGGGAGATTGTTGGGTATATGAAGTCCAACGGTCAGGACCATTCACTTTCTCCCATGTCTTCATTTGATAGTTGCATAAGTTTATATAAATGGCTGTGTACATGCCATGGAGGATTGCATTGGTTAAAACATTAATAAGATATTTCTCTGCTTTAAGAGTGGACGTAGGCTAATTTGCCGAACCACTATAATTTGCTGTGTTATGTGTTTTGTTCTTTTTTCTATCGCTGTCTTAAATATGTTTATTAAGTTTATCTGCTCAATTAAAACTTACACTATGTATTCTCTTCTGTAGAAAAGGCATAATACAATAGGCTGAATTATTGAACGACAATACAGTATCTATTAACTTTCATGTATATACAAAATATTTTGTCAACATCGTCAATACAATGCTATTGCTTATTTAGTAGATCAAGTGGTAACACCAATCTAACTAGTGTATAGTTTAAACATTATCATCAAACTTTTAACTAAACAAATATAATTGTATGTCCAAAATTTTCGTTGCTTCAAATGCCCATAGAGTGATTGTTTACCAGTCATTTTTTTATTTTTAAGAGGGGACTAGATTGACTTTATGATTATGAAATGATCTATGATAACAAACACTCTTTGGTCATGCAAATGTCATAGAATAATTTGATGTATAATTATGTTCCTTTAAATGCTTGAGACTAAAGTGTTCCTTGAATGATTATCTTCTAAACAAATATGATTTATGATATTAGTTACTTGTAATTTAGTGGTCTTTAGATGTCTTTAAATACCAAAACACAACAACTAATTATGCATAACAAATATTAAGTGAAATCATAATAAACATGAAAAATAATTTTTTGTGTTTCAATTTTTTAATTTTAACAATGAACTAAAAACAAACAATAACTCCCACACACCATAAGGTTGATTTGGAATGAAAAAATCTAATCTCAAGATTATCAATAAATGCATATATAAATATAATAACTAATAAATTTAGAAGTAAACGCTAGTTTAAATAATTTAATATAATATACATCAAACCATTTAATTGAAATGAACCCACATATAAAAAAGAATTACATCGATACACAAATTCAAAATAAATTATTAAAATATAATAACAAGTCCTATTGTAAGGTAAAAAAATATTTACAAATTCGAGGCCTTATTTACACCCCATGCCTTGATTCCAACTAAAGAAGAATTTTGATTCTAATCAAATAAAAGTAGTGCAAGTAGATGTGAAGAAGCATTGAACGAGTGTCTAAATACAAAGTTAAACGAAAACACATTGAAATTCAAGTCGCCATTCTTTTGGAAGTGTCATAGTTGTGAGATTAAATGTTGTCCATGAAATCCTCTCTCAGTTATATCTTGTCCACATCTTTTTGGTAGGATGTCCATTTTTATCATTTCTTGAACTGGAGCTATGAATTCTCTTCTCTAGAAAAGGCATAATACAATAGGTTGAATTATTGAACGACAATATGGTATCTATTAACTTTCTTGTATATACAAAATATTTTGTCAACATCGTCGATACAATGCTATTGTTTATTTAGTAGATCAAGTGGTAACACCAATCTAACTAGTGTATAGCTTAAACATTATCATCAAACTTTTAACTAAACAAATATCATTGTATGTCCAAAATTTTCGTTGCTTCAAATGCCCATAGAGTGATTGTTTACTAGTCATTTTTTTATTTTTAAAGTTGTTTTATTATATTGTTCTTAATAAATTACTTTAACTTTGGTTTTTTTTATTATATATACTACTTTAGTTTTCTAAATTTTATTATGTTTAGAGATTGTATTTTCTATTATTATATTTTTTTTAGTAAATTACTGTACTTTTGGATTCTTTCTCTATATATACATCTTTGTTTTTCTAAATATATTATGTTTAAAGGTTTCATTTTTCATTCTTTTGTTTTTCATAGATAAAAGTAGCAAAAGGGTGCTAGCCCATGGAACAGAAGGACTAGAAGCACATTAATAGCATATTAATAGCACTAGTCTAGAGCATTTCATCAACAAAAAAAATAAGGTCTAATGTATCTCTATAAAAAATAAACAAAATAGTTCTTTTCAAAAAGATCAAACCAGAGTATCTTAAGCAAGTAGTAGCAATTAAATTAACAGTATCATGCCACGTAGAGCTAGACCATGAACTAGGAGGATTAACCTTAAAATAGGAAACCAACATAGAGAACTTAGGTCCATGCCCAAACAAAAATAATAACCTCATGGCAACAGCAGCAACTAGGATCTCTATTCTTTTGTTATTCTTTTAAAAAATTATAATTGTTTTGTAATCTTCATTTTGTTAAAGTATATCTTACTTTAACAAAGGTGTTTAACATTCTTTTAGTTTTGATAATTCTTAAACAATATTTTATCTAATTTAAGAAGCTTCATTTATATATCTTTTCAATAGTATACTCAACTTATTAGATGAAAAAAACTATTAGTGAAGTGCAAATTTGGCAACACACCCCTCCATATATTAGTTGCAAGAAACTATGTGCATATAATATAAATGTTAATAAAATTTAAGGCTAAACTATGTTAATGGGTTAATTACAACCCAGAATTTCCACTTTGTATGACAACTACATTGTGGCATCTACAAGCAATAGAAGAGTTGACAAAAAGAAGGCTATACTCTATTGAAATGCATAATACTTGTGGATTAAACGTGCTACACATAGCCACCCAAGTTAGCTAAGTATTAATTTTTTATTACTTGAATAACATGGTAATCTTGTTTCACTTGGTGAACAAGGGACTTGACAATCCTCTAGATTTACTTTTAGTACATAGATTTACTTTTTTATTTTATTTTGATGAATATAATCTTCAATAAACATTAAAATGTGCACGTACTAAAAACATAACTATTTCCATGGGATGTTTCCCTTTTTCTTAACAATCTATCCAAGATAGACAATAATTATATCATCTCAACAAAATAATGTTTTATCTAGTACATAATATTTTAACTTTTTCAATAAATTTTAATATTTTTTTCTTAACAAGATAATCAACCTAAAAAGATTCATGCTACTTTTAGTAAAACTAAAAAATGTAAATAATAATTAAAATATTTAATCTCTTTCTCTCTCTCTCTCTCTCTCACACACACACACACACACACACACACACACACACACACACACCAAAATTTAAAGTGTTTGAACTAGAGAAAAAATTACTTACATCCCATGAGCAAGTAATTCTAGATTTTTGGCAACGAGCATAAAATCAAAATTCGTCTAACCTCAACATAAATGGTTACTTTTATAGAACTTAACAAACTAGTGATTGTGATAAATTCATTTACATGATCCAAAATAGACCTAACTTATAATATATTTATATTAAAAGAACATTTCATAAGAAATACTTTGTTGGAAGTTAAGGATTTTTATATAGTTTCTCCAATTTCAAAATTAAATCCAACATTATCATTTCCTTTGATAGATTGAAAGATAGTGATGGTGCTAAACATAATTTTATTATTCCTAGAATTTCTCACTCTTGATTTTCCATATTCACTAGCTTCTTTACTTTTCCACCCAATGGTAAGAAAAGATCATTCCACTATAGGTATTATTTCATTTCCATCTTTCATAGCTCATCGTTTTAGTCATTGAAATTTTCAACACTAAACTTGCCTCTTTTTTTTTTTCATTACTCTTACCTCAATATAAAATCTCCTACTGCATGACAAAAATACATTGCTTTGATACCAGTTATCAAGGTTGAGGGAGGCTAAAGAAATAAGCAATATCAATTATATTGTAGAATAAAGAAAGAAAAATAACAAATTTGAAAAATGTTAAGAATGCATTTTTTAATAGATATTTTGTGTTTTATTTTTTTCAAAATTACAAACATACTAATTAATAAGCCCTTTCCTAAATTAATCTATTTTGATACATTGAAATTCAATGTCTTATAAGACGACTCTATGCAACAAGAAGAATACACATGTAAGCATACTTATTTATTAATTGAAAATAAAAAAATATTTTTTTGCTCTACAAATTTTTGATTGATTGTGTAAATATTTTTCCCATCAATGTTTCAAATCACACTACATGGTCCATTTTCTTTAGCTCTCTTGCATTGTGATGATAGATCACGTAGTGTGATTCAAAATGTTGCCGGAAAAGAAATTTACACAATCAATCTAGAAACTTGTATAACATTCTAATGAATTGTAGAAATCTAATAGCTCTAATAATTTTTTATTTTCAATTAATAATTTGATCTAATTCTCCAGATATTTCTTCCTATTTCAAATCAAGTTTAGCATGCGAATTGACATATTAAATTATCCTGCTAAACGACAGACTAAAACAACTGCACGTTGTCATGCTCTGGCCAGCTGAAATGGTCCTTCATATGCATTTGAGTGGAGTAACACAGTTTAGCTGACGACTTTATTACTTTTGTTCCCTTCTTTTAGATCACATTACATCAAAGTTATAATGTAGAATCTCAAATTCCACGTAAAGTCTCAATAATTAAATATGTCCATTGAGTGATTGGAAGCAGAACAACCGGTGATATTTACTAAATAAAAGAGGATTGAAGTTGATGTGCGCATGACATGATAATATGTTTTATTTCTTAGTCGTCTGTGCTGCATATTTGACCTGTTGCATCACATTACATCAAAGTTTTAAAGTAGAACCGCAGATTCCACAATAAGTCTCAATAATTAAAAATCATCATTGAATGACCGAAAGCGTATCACCCAGTGCTACTCGCTAAAGAATGGGAGGATTGAAGTAGGTAAACAAACTTTTCAATGAAAAGCTTGTTAGCTCCACCATATATTTCCTGTCTATTGTCTACTACTTTTGATGTTTCTTTTTTAAATCACATTACATCAAACATATATGGGAGACCTCAAATTCTACACAAAGTCCTAAACATTATCATATTTGAAAGCAGAATATATCGTTTTATGTACTAAGTAAAAGGAGAATTGAATTTGATAGACGTATGAAAATGGCAATAAACAAGGAATTCAAGTGGATAGCGTAAGACATTTAATCTCTCAATTCAACTTCAATACTTTGAACTTGGGGATACAAATATAAGTAGGTAAACATAATTTTCAATGGAAGGTTTGATAGCTACGTTCTAAATTTCTAATCTATTTTTAATCTTGGTATATGTATATATATTGTTCCAAATGGCATATTGTTTTATAAAGTTTGATTGATTTTCTATTCATGTTATTCATTCGTGTGTATACATATTTTAAATGTGTATGACCACTTAATATATGTATATATACATATCCTTATATATTCAACCTATTTACTTGTTTCTAAAATATATAAACATTCTCATGTACCGTACTATATCCTTACATGTACATATACATATATATTTTCACTATTTACTTGTTTATCATGTGTGCATAGATTTGTATCTATGTTCCCATTATGCTCTCTAATTTGACCCCTCCTATGTTCAAGGTTTAATTTGGCCACTCTTACAAATTTCAAGGATGAACCATACCCTCTCTCTCTATACTTAGCTTCCCCTTACTATGTTGTTCCCTCTCTCTACATTTCCCTCCCCCTTCCCTTTGATTCATAATTTTGGATCTCATAGGTAAATATTTTGAACATTAAATTAGAGAACTGATTTCTGCATTATTAGATTTTTTCATCATCTACATTATCCCCTACATATTTACTTGTTATTTTTTATCATAATTTACAAAATTCTATTAAATTGGTATCCTTAAGGGCTCAAGAAAATGCCCATATAGTCTTCACCTTTGGGAAACTCTCAACCACATAAGTTGTTATACAAGAATAGGTTTCAACATTCAAGAAAAGTTGAAGACTTGAACATTTTTAAAGATTTAGGAAGATTAGATCCACATTTATAGATTTCAAATATGTGCACTCATGTAGTTGAAATAATGATTATCATAATTATAAAAATAATATGCGATAAAAAATAATGAATTTGAATATCTTGAAGCATTCATCTGAGCATTGAAGGTTTCTTAGATATATTGGCGTGTCATGTTCAAAACTTTAATATCTTTACATGGCATTTGCAACTAAGTAGGTCCTTATAAATACTTATTTCATGTTTTAGTCATTTATATCATTATTTTAATTTATAAGAGTACATATTTAAATTTTTTATTTATTTCTTTGATACTATGTTTAAGTGTACAAGTACACATATGTGTGAATAATATATGCTTGTATCCATGTCTATACATTGATATATGTAAATTACATATAAAATCATGTTTTAAATTAAATTAAAGTAGTCCACTCAAATTTATTTATAAATGGTATATATTTTTTTAACTAAAATATATATTTGATAGATGTACATATAGAATTAGTGATAAATATTCAAGATTACTAAATGTTTGTTTAGATAATTTTTTCTAAGTTTTTGACATGGATATTTAATTGACAATGTGCAGGTGGTGTAGGAGCATTAGGAAGAACCTAACCATATCCTAATACTTCAACCAATTTTTATGTGCAGATTGGAAGGGGAATAGCATGGGAAGTATACTACAATATACCAAGGTCACAAAAGTAAGGGAGTTATCATAAAAAAAATCTCTTCACTAGAATATCACAAAGAGAAGCAACCAAAACCTAGACCTAGGAGATATAGTGTGAAAAACCCTTATGTAGCTTATGGAGCCACATAATACATCACACTATAAATATGGTCATGGAAACCTATAAATAAATCAAAACCCCTTTCAATAAACATGTGGTGTTTCTCCATCTTCCATGATCCAATCTATATACATGTTTCACTAGATACTGAGCTTGGGACCTAGCTGAGATATCTATAGGGACCATTACTTAAAATTAGGATTTGAAACTTATTTATGCTCATAATTGCAATAACCCTGTAGTAGCTTGTGCATTAGAATTTGTGAAGAATGGGCCTAAAGTAATCTACAAATGAAAAGGTTGGTGATAATGTAGGATTGAACTATTTTCAATCAATAAATCTAAATGCTTTCTCAATTATTTATATTGTGCTAATTTTAAGCTGCAAGGTGGGATAGTCCACTTCAAACCCTCCACCCTCAACTCCATAAATTAGTAGGGTACATGTGTAGGATAATGGTATACCAAGCTATGTCCTTAAGTGGCAATAAAAAATCAAAAAATTAGGGTTAGTCAACTTGACATAAAAATTTGAACATCCTATTAACCTTATGTGAAAAAGTTTTAAGAATAGAATATGTAGGAAATTGAATGTAGTTTCTAAACTACTACCCCTTATCTCAAAAAAAAATATTAAATTAATTGTTCAAAATTTTAGATTTTAATGCAATAGTAGAAAATTTTTAGGAAAAAGATAAAAAGTACATGTATGTCTAACCACCTTAATCATAATCAAATGATGATATACTTTCACAAGATTCTAGATATAAGTAGTAGACTCATACTCAGATGTGACACATATTTTTGTGTAATTTTTTCCCAAATAAATAATTAATTATAAATTTTCTGCTACAACTTATTTAGAATAAAAAAATCTTGTGTCTAACCACCTTAGCTAATTCTAAAGTTTACAAAATCAAAAACTTTTTTTTTCTTATAGTACCTGTGAAGCATAAAATGTGACACATGTTTCGAATTTCAAAAAGGTTAAACCGTTTGAAAGTTATAGTTGGTTTTGAATTAGTCTGTCAATTAGGACTTTAAAGATAACTCAATTAAAAATAAGTAATAATTACTTAGTGAATTCAAAATTTGACAGCTTAATTATATTGATTGAAAGTTGATAATGTCTTTAAGAAACCCTTTTTGTTTCATCAATTTCGGCTAAAAAAAGGTCGTCTGCTACATGGTCAAAGTCTGGAGATCAAAGAAAATATGGTGAACATCGTCGTTTAGGTTGACCATTCACGTTTGGTATTGCAAAATAAAAACCCGAGGCAAATACCAGGCCTAATCGAATATCCAAAAATATATCTCATATCCAATAAAATTGGATATCCGATAATTTCGCATATCTGATATCTCCCGCTCAATTCCAACATTTCAACTTGAATGCTTTTTTCAATTTTATGATCATAATTTTTTTTCAATTTTTCAATTTTAGATTTTTAAGTTATAAATTATAAATTTTATTTTTGTAATATTTAGATTAAATGATAATAGCATTAGTATTAATATAAAAAAAATTTATTAACTTATTGTATTATATTATTATTATTTATTTCTCTATCGTATAATAGTATAATATTATTATTAAATATTTATTAAAATACTTATAGGGTAAAAGTACAAACCTGTGTCACAGTTTTATAAAGGAAAAGGACGACAACATGCAAATTTTTCAACTTTAACGACATAAAAGTGTCATTTGTGTTTAGAATTTGAAGATGATGTAAACTATTGAAATGTGTAAAATTTGATGAAGTTTATGTTTATAATTTTTTTTTAAAAAATTGAACAAAAATTGACATAGTTTTTTAATTTTTGAAGTCCATTTTTTTATTGTTGAAATATGTTGAAAATCTAGGGTCTAGTTCCCACCAAAAAATTATATGCAAATAATCTTTTTTTCCTCTGATTTCAGAATATGTTTTAGATGACATGTATAGATAGTGCATAAAAAAAGAAAAATTTGATTTCAGTATATATTTTGTCTGTTATAACTATCCAAAGTTGGTGTTATCCAAAATTAACAATTTTTTGTTCTCATCAAATTTTCCCTATCAAATCTACACCATTAAAAAAAATTATATATTCTTGAAGAGGACTCTCTCCTCTAGTGTTAAATATAAAGTTTAAATTTTTCTGACATGATTTGTTATTTTTAATTTTTTTTGAACGAGTGTATTCTTAAATGTTAAAATACCTACTTGAAGTATTTTCAACTTATAATATATTATATGAAATCAGAACATAATAAAAATTACATAACCATAATCTTAACTCTGAGCTCTAAAAAATGGTATTTTTATATTTTACAGATGTTGGGATACTCTATCCTATACCTAGAACCCAGTCCTCAAACATCTACCCGAAGAGAGAAGTATTCAACACTATATTAGATTGAATATGAGGTGAGAATAAACATACAAAGGATTTTCTTAAATAGGCAAGAGCTGGTAGAAAGAAAGGATAGGGTTGAGACACAACCAGGAGGAGGTAGAGTTCTAATAGAACTCTACAATATCCTCTAGATATGATAGAGTCCAAATTGGACTCAAAGTTATCTATCTAACTCATTTATGAGCTGACCTAAGTAAAATTAAATAAGGAGTAAATAATATTACTCCAACACCCCCACTTAAGTGCAACTTAGGAAGTAAAACAAGGTAGTAGAGGATTATATGGGTCCCGACAGACAAAGCCATATTAGGTACCCATGTACAACTACAAAGAAATCTCTCATAAATAGAGAAAGGGAGAAAAATCCAGTGGGAGAAAACTCCTCTCTAAAAGAGAGAACAAACAAATGCTGAAAAATAATGAAAAAGGAAGGAGGACTCCTCAAGACCCCAAGGACTACTTCCTTTACCCCTAACATCGGTCGTAACTGAAGATAGCAAGGAGATGCTAAAGGTTTGGTGAATATATCTGCAACCTATTTCTCTGTAGGAAAATACTCCAAAGATAAAACACCATCTTGAATGAGTTTCCAAATGAAGTGCATGTGGATTTCAATGTGTTTGGTGTGTTGATGTTCCATAGGGTTGCGAGAAATATGTATGGCACTCTGATTATCACACCAAAGAATAGTGGGATGATTAATGGGGAAGCCGAACTCTATCATCAATTGTCAAAGCCAAATAATTTCTTGACTTGCTAAGAAAGCTCCTCGATATTCAGCTTTAGTTGAGGATAATGCACTAGCAGTTTGATTTATACAAGACCAAGCAACTGGACCAAAACCAAGGTTGAAAACAAAGCCAGAAGTAGACTTTCGGTCATCAACATCACCAACCCAATCTGAGTCGATGAAGCCCACAATCTCTGTAGCACCTGATGTGTATTGAATGCCAAACTGTAGAGTGCCTTAAATGTACCATAGAATGTGCTTAGCTGCCTAAAAATGGCTCTCATGAGGATCTTGAGAGAACCGAGAGACCAAACTAACTGCAAAGGAAATATCAGGATGACTATGTGTCAGGTACAAAAGGTTGCCAACTAACTACCTATATAAGGTAGCATCCACTGATGGAGTAGTGCAATTACTAGACAACACAACACTTGATTGAAAATGAGTAGGGGTTGGCTTACAATCAACCATTCCAAATCTGTGTAGCAAATCAAGAGCATAATTCTACTGGAAGATTGAAATACTTACATAAGATTGATGAATTTTAAGACCAAGGAAATAATGCAGCAAACCAAGGTCAATCATATCAAATTGCTTCATCAAGGCTCTTTGAGTTTTCTCAATCATGGCATGAGAACTCCGTGTGAGGATCAAGTCATCCACATAAAGAACAAGAATGAGAATATTTCTTCCATGTCGTTGAATGTAAACTGTAGGATCAGAATGACATCTAGTGAATTTAGAAGCAAGCAAAAAACTATCCATCTTTTCATACCAAGCTCTAGGAGCTTGCTTGAGACCATGTAATGAATGTTAAAGCCTGCAAACAAGTGAAGAATTACATACAAAACCTAGTGGTTGCTCCATATAGGTCTCCTCTTAAAGATCACCATGCAGGAAAGCAGTCTTCACATCCATCTGATACACTGACCAACCCTTTGATGCAGCAAAAGAAAGTACAAGATGAATGGAATCCATCTTAGCAATAGGAGAAAAGGTCTCAGTATAGTCAATACCTTCAACTTGAGAAAACCTCTTAGCCACTAGACAGGCCTTATACTTATCAACAGAACCATCAGCTGCAAACTTAGTATGATACACCCATTTGCATCGAACTAGCTTTCTTCCCGTGGGAAGAGGAACCAAATCCCAAGTATGATTCTTCATCAAAGAAGAATACTCCTCATCCATAACATTATCCCATTCGGATATACCTGAAGCATCTGAAAACTTCTGAGGATCAGTAGAGACTGCATGACTCAAAAGACTGATACCTCAAGTTTGGGAATGAGTGCAACGAGTGGCTGTTGGATCACCTACAAGAGGACCAACTTCCTCAACAACTATTTGAGCCCATAAAGGTCTACTAGGTGTAGGTGGAGGAGTAAAACAAGATGGAGTAATGTCAACAACTAGATCAATACCATCTTTAGGAACGGTAGCACTAGGAGCATCAACAACATCATCATCATCTGAAGGAAAGACATCCTCAGAAGAAGAATGTGGAAGAAGAGATGGAGAGGCTTGTGATGAAGAATCCTGTTGAGTAAAGGATTCATCAAACTAAACATCACGACAAAAATGAACCTCTTGAGTGATAGGATCAAACAACCGATATCCCTTCAAATCCTCACAATAGTCAACAAATATGAATTGCTGACTTTTCTTCTCCATTGCTTTGTGCCGATTATCAAGAATGAATGTCTAGACATCACTACCAAATACTTTGAAATGGGATACTCGGGGCTGGACATGAGACTGTGCCTCTTCAGGAGTTTTATTTAGTACTGCCTTATGAGGCATATAGTTCTAAATATAATTTGCACAATTGACAACCTCTGCGCAAAATATTGGAGCCATGGATCGAGACTAAAGCATGCAATTGGCCATTTCCCATAAGGTTCTATTCTTCTTCTCAGCCACACCATTTTGCTGAGGAGTGTATGGCACTATATGCTGATGAAGAATACCTTGAGTACGACATAATTCTTTGAATGCTTGATTTACATACTCCCCCCATTATCTGTGCAGATCTTTTGGAGGGAATATCCTGATTGCTTTTCCACAAATGCAAGAAAGGTCATGAAGTGTTGAAGGACCTCATTCTTGTAGTTTAAAAAGTACACCCACGTGCACTTGGAGAAGTCATCAATGAAGGTGAGAACCTACTTGGTCCTTGAAAATGAAGGAGTTGGAAATGACATGAGGTCACTATGCACCAACTCAAGGGGAGCCAAAGCTCGTGTGGCCATACCCTTAGGAAAGGGATCTCGATGATGCTTGCCAAGAACTCAACCCAAACAAACTCCATCTAGAGAAGAGATCTCAAGTAGACCAATGACCAAGTTCTATGTGCTCATTTGTTGGAGATATCTATAATTCAGGTGTCCAAACCTTTCATGCCAAAGCTTGCTTATAGAATCTGCATGAGAAATAAGGGATGATCCTGATGAAGAACCAAATCCATCAAACCTATACAAGCGGGATGCATGATCAACTGTGCTTGTAGCAATGACCTTTTTAGTATTCTGCATCTCTATTATAGTCACATTAGTAGGAGAAAACTCAACAATTTTATGGAAACTACGACAACCATAAAATAGTGACAGTTATCTATCGAAACAATCTGACATCCAGTCATCACATGTACAACATTATTGTTGGTAAAAAACTATAAACGACGGATATTCATCGTAAACTTCCGACGGGTATCCATCGCATGTACAACATCATTGTCATTAAAAACTATAAATGAGGGCCATTCGTCGTAAACTTCTGACAGATATCCATTGCATTAACAACATCTCCATCGACAAATAACCTACAAATGACGGTGACCCGTCGAAAGATTCTGACGGGTTACCATCATTTACATATTATTTGTGACAGATAGGCGTTGCAATTGGGACAGCCACAAATAGGTTCGACAATATGTTCGTCTTGTTGGCACCCCCTTTTTGTGACATCCATTATTTTCGTAATTACAACGCAAATCAAAACCGTCATTTTTTTTGCTGCAAAATTGTGATGACGGATGGTGTCACTTTATTGATAGTCTACAGTCGTAATTCTGACGGTATGCCGTCAGAAAAAGGGCTCAAATGTACTATTGTGTATTATTCCTAGGCCTTTTCAATCTAGCATTTCCAACTCTTGATTTGCCATATTCGCTAACTTCTTTACTTTTCCACCCAATGGTAAGAAAAGATCATTCCAATATAGGTATTATTTCATTTCTATCTTTCATAGCTCATTGTTTTAGTCATTGAACTTTTCAACCCTAAACTTGCCTTCTTTTTCCATTACTCTTACTTCAATATGAAATCTCCTACTGTATGACAAAAATACATTGCTTTCATACTTGTTATGAAGGTTGGGAGAGACTAGAGAAATAAACAATATCAATTATATAGTAGAATAAAGAAAGAAAATAACAATTGAAAACAACAAATTTGAAAATGTTAAGAATGCATTTTTTTAATAGATATTTTGTGTTTTATTGTTTTCAAAATTACAAACATACTAATTAAAAAGCCCTTTCCTAAATTAATCTATTTTCATACATTGAAATTCAATGGCCTATAAGACGACTCTATGCAACAAGAAGAATACATATTTAACCATACTTATTAATTAATTGAAAATAAAAAATAATAATTTTTTGCTATACAAGGTTTTCGATTGATTGTGTTAACTTTTTTTCCATCAACGTTTCAAATCACACTACATGGTCCATTTTCTTTAGCTCTCTTGCATTGTGATGATAGATCACGTAGTGTGATTCAAAATGTTGCCGGAAAAGAAATTTACACAATCAATCTAGAAACTTGTATAACATTCTAATGAATTGTAGAAATCTAATAGCTCTAAATAATTTTTTATTTTTAATTAATAATTTATCTAATTCTCAAGATATTTCTTCCTATTTCAAATCAAGTTTAGCATGCGAATTGACATATTAAATTATCCTGCGAAACGACAGACTAAAATCAACTGCACGTTGTCATGCTCTGGCTAGCTGAAATGGTACGCCATATGTATTTGAGTCGAGTAACACAATTTAGCTGACGACTTTATTACTGTCGTTCCCTTCTTTTCGATCACATTACATCAAAGTTATAATGTAGAATCTCAAATTCCATGTAAAGTCTCAATTACTAAATATGTCCATTGAGTGATTGGATGCAGAACAACCGGTGATATTTACTAAATAAAAGAGGATTGAAGTTGATGTGCGCATGACATGATAATCTTTTCCTTGAATTTGATGCCTATGCTTTATTTCTTAGTCGTTTGTACTGCATATTTGACCTGTTTCATCACATTACATCAAAGTTTTAAAGTAGAACCGCAAATTCCACAATAAGTCTCAATAATTAAAAATCATCATTGAATGATCGAAAGCGTATCACCCAGTGCTACTCGCTAAAGAATGGGATGATTGAAGTAGATAAACGAACTTTATAATAAAAAGCTTGTTAGCTCCACCCTAGATTTCCAGTCTATTGTCTACTACTTTTGATGTTTCTTCTTTAAATCACATTACATCAAACATATATGGGAGACCCTCAAATTCTACACAAAGTCCTAAACATTATCATATTTGAAAGCAGAATATATCGTTTTATGTACTAAGTAAAAGGAGAATTGAATTTGATATACGTATGAAAATGACAATAACCAAGGAATTCAATTGGATAGCGTAAGACATTTAATCTCTCAATTCAACTTCAATAATTTGAACTTGGGGATACAAATATAAGTAAGTAAATATACTTTTCAATGGAAGGTTTGATAACTACATTCTAAATTTCTAATCTATTTTTTATCTTGGTATATGTATATATATTGTTCTAAATGGCCCATATTGTTTTACAAAGTTCCATTGATTTTCTATAAATGTTATTCATTCATGTGTATACTTATTTTAAATGTGTTATGACCAGTTAATATATTTATATATGCATATTCTTATATATTCAACCTATTTACATGTTTCTAAAACATATATACATTCTCATGTACCCTACTATATCTTTACATGTACATGTATACATATATATTTTCACTATTTACTTGTTTATCATGCGCGTGCATACATTTGTATCTATGTTCCCATTATGCTCTCTAATTTGACCCCTCCTATGTTCAAGGTTGAATTTGACCATTCTTACAAATTTCAAGGATGAACCATACCCCATCTCTCTATACTTACCTTCTCCTTACTATGTTGTTCCCTCTCTCTACATCTCTCTCCCCCTTCCCTTTGATTCATACTTTTGGATCTCATTGGTAAACATTTTGAACATTAAATTAGAGAACTGATTTTTGCATTATTAGATTTTTTTCATCGTCTACATTATCCCCTACATATTTACTTATTATCTTTGATCATAATTTACAAAATTATATTAAATTGGTATCCTTAAGGGCTCAAGAATGCCCATATAGTCTTCACCTTTGGGAAACTCTCAACCACACAACCAAGTTTTTATACAAGAATAGGTTTCAACATTCAAGAAAAGTTGAAGACTTGAACATTTTTTAAGATTTATAAAGATTAGATCCACATTTATAGATTTCAAATATGTGCACTCATGTAGTTGAAATAATGATTATCATAATTATAAAAATAATATGCGATAAAAAATAATGAATTTGAATATCTTGAAGCATTCATCTGAGCATTGAAGGTTTCTTAGATATATTGGCGTGTCATGTTCAAAACTTTAATATCTTTACATGGCATTTGCAACTAAGTAGGTCCTTATAAATACTTATTTCATGTTTTAGTCATTTATATCATTATTTTAATTTATAAGAGTAATATTTAAATTTTTTATTTATTTTTCTGATAGTATGTTTAAGTGTACAAGTATGCATATGTGTGAATAGTATATGCTTGTATTCATGTCTATGCGTTGATATATGTAAATTACATATAAAATCATGTTTTAAATTAAATTAAATTAGTCCACTCAAATTTATTTATAAATGGTAAATATTTTTCTAACTAAAATATATATTTGATAGATGTACATATAGAATTAGGGATAAATATTCAAGATTACTAAATGTTTGTTTTGATAAGTTTTTCTAAGTTTTTGACATGGATATTTAATTGGCAATGTGCATGTGGTGTAGGAGCATTAGGAAGAACCTAACTATATCCTAATACTTCAACCAATTTTTATGTGTGGATTGGAAGGGGAATAGCATGGGAAGTATACTATGATATACCAATGTCACAAAAGTAAGGGAGTTATCATAAAAAAATCTCTTCACTAGAATATCACAAAGTGAAGCAACCAAAACCTAGACCTAGGAGATATAGTGTGAAAAAACCTTATGTAGCTTATGGAGCCTACACAATACATCACACTATAAATATGTTCATGGAAACCTATAAATAGATCAAAAACCCTTTCAATAAACATGTGGTGTTTCTCCATCTTCCATGATCCAATCTATACATGTTTCACTAGATACTCGGCTTGGGACCTAGCTGAGACAGACATGGACCATTACTTAAAATTAGGACTTGAAACTTATTTATGCTCATAATTGCAATAACGCTGTGGTCACTTGTGCATTAGAATTTATGAAGAATGGGCCTAAAGTAATCTACATATGAAAAGGCTTGTGAGAATGTAGGATTGAACTATTTTCATTCAAAAAATCTAAATGCTTTCTCAATTATTTGTGTTGTGGTAATTTTAAGTTGCAAGGTTGGATAGTCCAATTGAAATGCTCCACCCTCAACTCCATAAATTAGTAGGGTACATGTGCAGGATCATGGTAAACCAAGCTATGGCCTTAAGTGGCAATAAAAAAAAAAAAATCAAGGTTAGTCAACTTGATGTAAAAATTTGAACATCTTATCAACCTTATGTGAAAAAGTTGTGAAAATAGAATCCGTAGGAAATTGAATGTAGTTTCTAAACTACTAGCCCTTATCTAAAAAAAATGTTAAAAATTAATTGTTCAAAATTTTAGATTTCAATGCAGTAGTACAAAATTTTTAGGAAAATGATAAAAAGTACATGTATGTCTGACCACCTTAATCACAATTAAATGATGATATACTTTCACAAGATTCTAGATATAAGTAGTAGACTCATACCTGGATGTGACGCATATTTTTGTGTAATTTTTTCTCATATAAATAACTAATTATAAATTTTCTACTACAACTTATTCATAATTAAAAAACTCTCATGTCTGACCACCTTAACCAATTCTAAACTTTACAAAATTGATTTTTTTAATTTATTATAGTATAGGCGGAGCATAAAATGTGAGGCATGTTTCAAATTTCAAAAAGGTTAAACCATTTGAAAGTTATAGTTGTTTTTCAATCAGTCTGTCAATTAAGACTTTAAAGATAACTCAATTAAAAATAAGTAATAATTACTTAGTGAATTCAAAATTTAACAGCTTAATTATATTGATTGAAAGCTGATAATGTCTTTAAGAAACCCTTTTTGTTTCATCAATTTCGGGTGAAAAAAAGGTCGTCAGCTACATGGTCGAAGTCTAGAGATCAAAGAAAATATGGTGAACACGTCTTTTAGGTTGACCATTCACATTTGGCATTGCAAAATAAAAACCCATGGCAAATACCAAGCCTAATCGGATATCCGAAAACATATCACATATTCGATAAAATTAGATATCTGATAATTTTGCATATCCGATAATATTGAATATCCGATATCTCCCACCTAATTCCAACATTTCAACTTGAATGTTTTTTTCAATTTTATGATTATAATTTTTTTTCAATTTTATGATTTTACTTTTTTAAGTTATATATTATAATTTTTTTTTATATTTATATTATATGATAATAGTATTAGTATTAATATAAAAAAATTATTAACTTATTGTATTATATTATTATTATTTATTTCTCTATTTTATAATAGTATAATATTAGTATTAAATATTTATTAAAATACTTATAGGGTAAAAATACAAACCTGTCACACTTTTATAAAGGAAAAGGACGACAACATGCAAAATTTTCATCTTTAACGACATAGAGTGTCATTTGTGTTTAGAGTTTGAAGATAATGTAAACTACTGAAATGTGTAAAATTTGATGAAGTTTATGCTTATAATTTTTTTTAAAAAAAAATTGAACAAAAATTGCCATAGTTTTTTAAATTTTTGAAGTCTATTTTTTTATTGCTGAAATATGCTGAAAATCTAGGGTCTAGTGCCTACCAAAAAATTATATGCAAATAATTTTTTTTCCTCTGATTTTAGAATATGTTTTAGATGACATGTATAGCTAGTGCATGAAAAAAGAAAAAATAGGATTTCAGTATATATTTTGTCTGTTATAACTATCCAAAGTCGGTGATATCCAAAATTAACAATTTTTTGTTCCCACCAAATTTTCCCTACAAATCTACACCATTAAAAAATATATATATTCTTGAAGAGGACTCTCTCCTCTAGTGTTAAATATAAAGTTTAAATTTTTCTGACATGATTTGTTATTTTTAATTTTTTTCGAACGAGCGTATTCTTAAATGTTAAAATACCTATTTTAATTATTTTCAACTTATAATATATTATATGAAGTTAAAACATAATAAAAATTACATGACCATAATTTTGACTTTGAGCTCTACAAAATGGTATTTTTAGATTTTAGAGAAACTTAAATTTTGACAGAGAATTCAAATCCAAAAGTGAGAACTTCTGAGAGTCATCTTTTTTTCTTATTTGGCTGCCACATAGGATTCTACATAGGTTCGACCGAACTAGGTTTGGTCAAACCAGTTCTGGCTAGACCTATGGGCGACCAAACATGGTCCCGTGGATGACCAAGCCCCTTAAATTTGAACTTTAACAAATCCAGGCAGTTTTTTAAATAAAATCATTTTTTTTCAAATTTATTAATTATATTAATTTTATTTGGAAATGGAGTTAAGTGATTTTTATCTTGAGTTTTGTTTGGGTATTGCATGTCAAGTCCTGATTTGAGTGTTTTCAAGTTAACTAATTCTTTTATATTTTTCAAATGGTAGTTTACCTTGTTTATTGTGTTGCATGCATTAAAAACCTTATTCAATTTTCTTTATTAAGAGGATTTTGACTAGTATTTGATATACAAGTTTATAGATTTTGGTTCTAAGGTTGAATTTGAGGATTTTAAAATCTTCGAGAAATTTGAGGGTTGTTGAATTATTCTTTGTGGTTTCTATCGAGTGGTGGTTTAAGGTAGGGTTTGAAAACCTTTTTTGCAACTATCCTTTGGAAAATATTGCCTTCATTGTGTCTTCCAAATAGGTTGATGATTTTCAAGTGATTGTATTTTTTTTCATTATCCTTGAGAAAATTTGTAAGATGAGATTGTTGTGATTTTATGAATAATAAATATGAATATATTTTGGTTGCTTATGAGCGTAAGCTTTTATAGAAATGTGTGAGTTTTCAAATTAGGGTATTTTATTGATCTAATTATTCAAACCCTTGCTTACTATTATACAGTGAATTTGCATCTCTGATCTCAAGCCCTCGTAGTCTTGATAATCTAGTATAACATGGGAATCATCTCAAGGTTGTGGGACCTTTTGCTAACCGAGATGAGACCTCCAGATTCTAGGCTAGTTCCTCTTGGATAATCACCCTGATTTGCTTCTAACAGGAAAGTAAACTTTGAGGGGAAAGGGTTAGAATGAATGTATGAAAGGGAAATGATAGGAAAGCAAACCTATCCTACTAGGTGATGCACCAAAACTAGGGTATGAATTGCAGTATGAAGTATGAAACCAGTACACAATCCTAGGTCTACGAGATTACAACTCAATGAATAGGCCTACATAAGTATTTTATAGAGGGGTCTGCAGTAAAAGAATACTATGCAAGAAAAAAGGAATTTCTCAAGACAGCAGTACTCCTAAAGAGTCAGACACAGACTACAACCTGTAGACAAACATTCATCTTTGCAATTGGGTATATGAATGAGATAGATTGCCAGGGGTGGAAGTATGCCCAAAAAAGCATTCGAATCAGATCATTCACCAGCATACACATGAATTGCAAAAAGAAAGAGGAATAAAAAAAAAACCTAAGAGTTACTGAAACATACATATACTAAATTCAATAAGAGGTAATCCAGACAAGCAAGCATGAGGACAACAAGAATGTCACAGAATACTTTGCAATGTTTGAATTCATCAATGAGAATCTACAGGATGTGGAAAGCCAAAGGGGCAAAAAGAAATGCCACAGATAGCTTCCCAAGAAAGAGGCTTTCTGTTTTACAAACATGTCAATTCTGAGCACTACAGGCTCCAAAAAAGAATATATACATCCCTTGTACATAGGCAAAAAAAAATAATCTCCTTAGGGTTACATAAATTTGCAATAAAATAATCAACCCTAAAACCAGTCACTTCTGATCATAAATGTGCTCTGTAAATATCATGGCCAATCAAATATTTCATTTGCATGCCCCAACCCTGTACCACAATCAACCTGCAGATAAACAACCTCAATTTATCACTCTTTTCTGCACAAAGTCATGCCATGAATGCACATTGGTACCTTGCAGAGATAAGAAATGACCCCTAACGACCGCCTAGACCTCTTTCATCATCCTCTCAACTGCGCATGTCCTAGCGACATGAATTTCTTGAGCTACTCATGCCTGCAACATTCACCTTGGAAGAGAGTCTGCGAAAACAGGCTACACCACATTGACAAAGCAATGGTCACATGATCGCATGAGCTGAAAGGCCTTCATGCGATCATGCGACAAACTTTTGAAAACTTGCCTCCTCTCTTCGAAAATGTCAACAATCGCATGATCGCATGAGCCCGAAAGGCTTCATGCAATTATGCAACAAGCCTTTGAGAATCTTCCACCATTGCCACGTAAGACATCTGGGACCCGCAAGACATCACACTTGTCAAACCTTGCCATGCGGCCCAACAAGAGCCGAACACCTCAGCCGGACACAAAGCAACACCACCCGAAAGCATCGGGAGGATCTAACGGTGGTCGCATGATCAGATGGGATCGGAAGATCCCATGCGAACATGCGACTGCCATACATCTTAAATCTACGGGGCCCATGTTATACCTAGCCCACTGCATACTAGACACGTCGCCATCCGATGACCTACCGAAGCTGAAGTTTGTTACTGTTGACCACTTGTCGCATGATCTCATGCGGCTAGGAAGGCTTATGTGATCATGTGACCAACTGCATGATGTTACCCAATAACCGAACACATCACCACCCACTGAAGCCCTGCTGACCGCTAGAGGCTTGTCGCATGGTCGCATGTGGTCAAAAAGCTACATGCGATCATGCGACCAGCTTGGAACTTTTACGCTGACCACCACCAAAACCATTGATGGTTTGTCGCATGGTCGCATGGGCTCAGAAGAGCCCATGTGATCATGCGACCAACCGGAAGATGCTACTACTAACCACCATCGTAGATCTTAACCACCAATCTTTGTTGGTACCACATCAACAATTATCGTATGATCTCATGGGATCGAAAGATCCCATGCGATCATGTGACAGTCATTAGATCTTCTCTGCATTGGCATGACTCTGAGGAACTGGGACCCACCCGTCAGAGTTGCGTGCTTAGGGTCGAAAACATAGAAGGGGTTGAAAACATAGAGGGTTTTCGAGCAAAGGTCGCAAACACACTAAGCTTTCAGAGCGGAGGTAAAAAACACACCGATCTTTCAGACCAAAAGGTAGAAACATCTTGAGCCTCCAGAGAGGAGGTCGAAAACACACTGGGCCTTTCGACACTTGAGCATTTCTTTGGAAAATAGGACCGTGGCCAAAAATGAATGACAAGGAATTTTGGGCAACATTTTGGTGACCTCTACGGGATGTCAGCCTACTAGACATTGGACCAGTTTCCTTGAAACAATGCATTGGGCATGGGGTCACCACAAGAACACAAAAACTTGGTAGGGACAAAAATTGAACTGGGAAGACAAACTTGTGCATGAGCACTTCTTGGAAAATAGGGAAAGACTAAACTAGAAAGCTGGAAGAAAGCAGGAAAAACTAACCTAGCTTAAACTAACTAGTGCAGAAACATGTTTAAACAAAACCATTCACTAGTTGTGAAAAATAGCTACCCTTCCTCAATAAGACATTCTGCATCGGGCACATGAGGATAGCTACGAAGATAAGAGGCATACAAAGATTCAACAAATGAGGATGCAATACCTCTGCAAAAACAAGATCGAGTTCACTCACCTCAAATGGATCATATGGAGGTGTCTCAGTGAACTCCTTCTGGGCCAAGTATTTGATGGGGCAGCCTCTTGAAAGTCTGAAGGCAGGACTTTCATCGCTGGTTTCTTCTTTATCTTTGTGGTTGCCCTCCATCATAGAAAACCATGCAACTCCTCATCCACAGCCAGGGAGCTGTCATCCTCCTCTTTTAAACCAGCCAAGAGCTCATCAAAGCTATCAATATCTTGAAGATTTGGAACCAATTCCAAATCTTGCTCATGCAGTAGCTCCTTATGAAAAGGGCAATCCAAGACTAGGCCCTCTTCAATAGGCATATGATCTTGAACCTCCACTCCAAGGAATAGGGGTTCAACATCCAATTTGTCACAAAAGACTTCAATGATATCCAAAAATTCATACTCTTCTTCAAGGCTTTTGTCTTTGTCTTTTTCTTGGAAAGCCTCTCCCATGGCTTCATCATTCTGCTCCATAAAATAAGGCATCTCACTCAACAAGGGCATGGCATCCATCATAGAATCAACCTCTTGTTGATGGTGGACCTACTGTTCTGATTGACCTTCAGCCATAGGTAATGGCATGGTCTCTTCTTCATCATCAACAAAGAGGGGGAGCTCATCATACAAATCAACCAAGAGCTCAGGCTGAGCATCAACCTCCACCTCCCCACCTTGCTGCTCCATTTCACCACACTCATCACTCTGCACTGATATCTCAGATTTCTTCTCCTCCTCTTCAAATGAAAGTTCATTTACCACCAGTCCTTGCTCAGACACCAGACTAGTGTCCTTGCAAAGGCTTGGCATCTAACAACCAAGAGGCAGAGTCCATTGGGGAATCCAAATCACGTCATCATCCTGAGAGACCAAAGGGGCTTCTTGGGAAAAAATCTTTTCTTGAACAGGATACTTTTGTAGAGTGGTGGACTGAATCTCAAGTGAAGGCTCTTGGAAAGAATTTTTTGCCTTAAAACTTGGGATGTGAAACTGAGGGGGAGAGGGGGGAGACAAAGAAGGCATACCAGTTTTAAAGCTTGGAAAAGAATGCTTAGCAGGCTCCTCATATGTAGGCTCTTGAGATAGATGAGCCCTCCAGCTTGGAATTTTAGGCCTAGGAGCCCCTTGTTGAGAAATCAGTGATCTTAACCTTGCTATCTCAATGTCAGCTCAGTGTCTAATCTCCTCTTGAAACTACCTTACTTGTTGCTCATCAACAAGGGCCTCTGTCATTTAGTAAGGAGCTGCCCCTTGCTCATAGCTTTGGACTTCCATCTCCTGGTAGGGAGTTGACTGCTCTTCATAATAACTTTGAGCCTCCTGCTCTCTCTGCTCCCTGAGCTCAGTCACTTGCTTAACTACATCAAGCAACAAACTCTTTTCCTCCTGCATCTCCTTGAAGTCTGAGCTCAGAGTCTACATCTGTTGCTGAATAGACTGAGAAGGGGAGGGTGGGTGGTAAGCATGATGGGGAAGTTGGCTTTGCATTTGCTGTTGTGCCTCTTGTGCCCATGATCCATCTTGCCTAAGAGTCTATTCATAACTTTGCACAAGGGCAAATTCATTTGGGGCATATTAGATATATTGATACCCTTGAGAAGTATAATAGCTTGGGGTAAAAGGAGGCCTTGGGTGGCTTTGGTAAGGCTGAAAACTAGCCAGTTGAGCATTACTCTCACAATAGGATGGTGAGTAACTTGACTGTCCATAATAACTTGACATGTCTACTCATGTAATCAGTTGGAATCTAAATATGAAAGATTAAAAACATACCAGCACTTGACCTTTAAAACCAGTAGAATTTCTGGAGTCGCCAGATATGCAGCAAAATGACCTCTTCTAGGTCTATAGCATGCTACCAGCATATCAGAGATATCATACCTTGAATGTGAATCTGAACTTCAGTCCCACCGGGCGTGCCAGAAATGTTATACACTGAATTTGTACCTCTGATCTCAAGCTCTCATAGTCTTGATAATCCAGTATAACATGGGAATCATCTCAAGGTTGTGGGACCTTTTGCTAACCGAGATGAGACCTGCAGATTCTAGGCTAGTTCCTCTTGGATAATCACCCTGATTTGCTTCTAACAGGAAAGTAAACTTTGAGGGGAAAGGGTTAGAAGGAATGTATGAAAGGGAAATGATAGGAAAGCAAACCTATCCTACTAGGTGATGCACCGAAACTAGGGTATGAATTGCAGTATGAAGGATGAAACCAGTGCAAAATCCTAGGTCTACGAGATTACAACTCAATGAATAGGCCTGCATAAGTATTTTATAAAGGGGTTTGCAGTAAAGAAATACTATGCAGGAAAAAAGAAATTTCTCAAGACAGCAGTACTCCTAAAGAGTTAGACACAGACTACAACCTGCAGACAAACATTCATCTCTGCAATTGGGTATATGAATGAGATAGATTGCCAGGGGTGAAAGTATGCCCAAAAAAGCATTCGAATCAGATCATTCACCAGCATGCACATGAATTGCAGAAAGAAAGAGGAATAAAAAAAAAACCTAAGAGTTACTGAAACATACATATACTGAATTCAATAAGAGGTAATCTAGACAAGCAAGCATGAGGACAACAAGAATGTCACAGAATACTTTGCAACGTTTGAATTCATCAATGAGAATCTACAGGATGTGGAAAGCCAAATGGGCAAAAAGAAATGCCACAGATAGCTTCCCAAGAAAGAGGCTTTCTGTTTTACAAACATGTCAATTCTGAGCACTACAGGCTCCAAAAAAGAATATATACATCCCCTACATGCAGGCAAAAAAAAATAAAAATCTCCTTAGGGTTACATAAATTTGCAATAAAATAATCAACCCTAAAACCAGTCACTTCTGATCATAAATGTGCACTGTAAATATCATGGCCGATCAGATATTTCATTTGCGTGCCCCAACCCTGTACCGCAATCAACCTGCAGATAAACAACTTGGATTTATCACTATTTTCTACACAAAGTCATGCCATGAATGCACACTAGTACCTTGCAGAGATAAGAAACAACCCTTGACAGCCGCCTAGACCTCCTTCATCATCCTCTCAACTGCGCATGTCCTAGTGACATGAATTTCTTGAGATACCCGCGCCTGCAACATTCACCTTGGAAGAGAGTTCGTGAAAATAGGCTACACCGCTTTGACAAAGCAATGGTCGCATGATCGCATGAGCTGAAAGTCCTTCATGTGATAAACTTTTGAAAACTTGCCTTCGCTCTTCAAAAATGTCAACGGTCGCATGATCGCATGAGCTCGAAAGGCTTCATGTGATCATGTGAAAAGCCTTTGAGAATCTGCCACTATTGCCACATAAGACATCAGGGACCCACAAGACATGACACTTGTCAAACCCTGCCATACAGCCCAACAGGAGCCGCACACCTTGGTCGGACCCAAAGCAACACTGCCTGAAAGCATCAGGAGGATCTAACAGCGGTCGCATGATCGCATGGGATCAGAAGATCCCATGTGAATATGCGACCACCGTAGATCTTAAATCTACGGGGTCCATGTTATACCTGGCCCACTGCATACTGGACATGTCGCCACCCGATGACCCACCGAAGTCGAAGTCTGTTACCTTTGACCGCTTGTCGCATGATCACATGTGGCTAGGAAGGCCTATGCGATCATGTGACCAACTGCATGATGTTACCCGATAACCGAACACGTCACCACCCACCGAAGCCCTGCTGACCACTAGAGGCTTGTTGCATGGTTGCATGCAGTTAGGAAGCTGCATGCGATCATGCAACCAGCCTGGAACTGTTACGCCAACCGCCACTGAAACCGTTGACAGTTTGTCGCATGGTCGCATGGGCTCAGAAGAGCCCATGTGATCATGCGACCAATCAGAAGATGCTACCACTGACCGCTACCGTAGATCTTAACCGCCGATCTTTGTTGGTACTGCATCAATGATTTTTGTATGATCTTATGGGATCGGAAGATCCCATGCGATCATGCGATAGTCGTCGGATCTTCTCTGCACTGGCACGACTTTGAGGAACTGGGACCCGCCCATCGAAGTTGTGCGCTTAGGGTCGAAAACACAGGAGGGGTCGAAAACATAGAGGTTTTTCGAGTGAAGGTTGAAAACACACTAAGCTTTCAGAGCGGAGGTCGAAAACACACTGAGCTTTCGGACCAAAAGGCAGAAACATCCTGAGCCTTCAGAGAGGAGGTCGAAAACACACTGGGTCTTTCGACACTTGAGCATTTCTTTGGAAAATAGGACCATGGCCAAAAATGAATGACAGGAAATTTTGGGCAACACTTACTTTCTATCCTTACATGCCTTCAAGAAACCCAATTTGTTTAGCTTTGCATGCTTTTAAGTCCATTTTTTTCAACCAAAAACTTGAAGTGAATTTTTTTTATTGGAATATTAAATATAAGAATATTTAATTATTAAGTGTTAATTAAATATCTTTGTTTAATTAAAAGACTTAATTATGTATGGGTATTGCATGTCAAGTCTTGATTTTAGTGTTTTCAAGTTAAGTGATTCTTTTATATTTTTCAATCTGAATAGTTTTTACAATGGGGAATAAAAGGAATAGAACAAAAAAATATGATCAAATAAGGGATGACAAAATGAAAGGTCATACAAAATATAATCAAAATGAACCTGTTGAAGTTCAGGAAGAACCTATTGATATTCAAGAAGATGCAATTTAAGTAGGGGAACAAATTGGTAGTTCTGATGAATTACAACTGGTTGAGAACATGATTGAAGAACTACAAGTGATTAGAGATCACCGAGCATTGAATAGTTATGTAAGATAATTGAATCAGTTTTATTTTGTCATTGATGTCAACTAGTTTTGACATTACTTATCATGATAGTTGCAAACATCTGCACATCTGTAAAAGAGAAGAGAAAGATGAAGAGCTGTGATATCGACATTGAGGAAGATGGATATGATAGATAAGGATAAGGAATACTCTTGGTAACTTATTGATGAGTCTATGACTTCATATTGTTGACTTGATTATGTTGCATTAATCTATTATGGAGATGGAAGAAAAATGTTACAAAGCAGTGTGGTCAGTTAATGAAGCATTCTAGTATACACTGAGTAGTGTAGTGTATACCGAGTGCAGTATAAACCGAGCTTGTGTTCACCGACGCATTTCTTTGTTAACCGAGTATGGACAAAAGAACTAAATGATTAGTTTAGCCAATAATATTGA
>BSBK01009067.1:0-49541 GCA_027943335.1 Chamaecyparis obtusa
TAACTAGGAGAGATACAAATGATAACCTATCAACTAGATAAGGTGTAATCACATGTCCAGAAAATGTGGATCATCCTCCATTTTAAAACAAAGTATGTGCAACATGTGCAACAATGAGAGGATGATAATGTGATAAGAGAAATAAAGGTTGGTCTCACACCTAAAGTGGAAATTCTCCTACACCCATTTGCTAAAATGAAATGCCAACACCTAGGTGTCTCAATGACAACTAATATATATGAACATGTATTATTCTAAGTAAAATTAAGAGAAGTTTAATTAGTGAATACTTAGATAAACCAACACCCCCCCTTAAGTGCATCTTAGGGGAATGCACTTAAGCTCACAATTCTAGATGACAATGCAAGATAAGTCATGACTAATATGCCATGTTAGGTACCCATGTACAATATGAAAGTCCAAAAGATATGAAATCTATCATAAAGTAGAGAAAGAAGGAAAACCTCATGGAAAAACCCTCCCCCAAAAAGAGAGATAAAACTAGATGCATGAATGGGTGGAGTAATCATGACTCCCCATTATGACATACATCATGCATATACAATGAAGAATTTCTCCATAGGAAGGAAATAAGGAAACATGATAAACCCCCCATAATAAATAATATCCACTAAGGAGGGTGAGTGCTTGAAGGAAAATCACAGTCCAATGCCTACAAATAACATTTCTCCTATTAGGAAGAAGATACACCAATTATAGATGCAAGAAGGCTTCTCATTGTGGATAGGAAGAAGGAAGGGGAATCCAAATAATGTATGATGTATCTAAAGTATACCCATGTGTCACCATGTCCTTGGTTGATGAAGATTCCATGAACATATCAAGATCAAGCCCAATAGAAGGTTACAAATAAGGAACCAATGGTAATTGATCTGTGTAAGAAGTTGGATCAAAATCAAGAGATAAAGATAACTCCTCAAATAAATAAGTAGGAAAAGAAGAAAGGAAGCCCCTCCTTAATGTAGAATGTACACCCATGATAGGTGCTCCTAGATCAATGTAGAAACTGCACCAAGAAAACCTAATGATGTTCCTCCCTTTAAGAAGAAACAATTGTTGGAGATTTGCCAGCAAGCCAGTGCTAACTGTATGTTTGTCATTGATGACAACATATGGTAAAGTAGCATGCATTGAAGACTTATGTAGTAAGTTTTGAGTATATGTATCATGGATATGTTATCAACATGATATCATGGACACAGAGGCTAACTATTAGTACAAATAGTTATGTAGTAGCTTATATCAGCAGTGTTCCTAACAGAGTTATAGGCAGTGTTCAATGAGTGATTGTCCGTATAGTCATCATGGAGTCTTGCATCCTTGGATATATGATGAAGACATGTTAGTGATGTTGCAATCATGGACACAGAGTTTGATGATTAGTAGAAGTGAAGTTATATAGTCGCTATTCACCAGTAGCAATTTCCTATGTTTATTCAGAAGAGCCAACAGAGTTTATATTGGTTCAAGAGTTGCACTTATTATTTTTGTGTTCACCCTTGGATTATGGAGTGGAGAAGAGTTAAGAATGTTCAGATAAGAGCGCATGATGTAATTTATCTTCAAGAGAAAGTTCCAATTACTTTGGTAGAGCCGATAGTGTGTAGCGCGTGTATACATTTATTAATATTGGATAGGTCCTAGATTGTGTTGCGTGTTTAGTAGAGCCGAGAAAATTATTATTGGAGTATGCTATGGTTTCTCTAATATGAATTCAAGGTGGTTCTAATAGGCTGACTTGATTATATCATTTAGAGGAAAAATATTTATAGGCAGTCATTTGTGATTGCTAGGGTATGGATCAGAGTTGATTGTGAAGAGTAGAGTAGAGTGTGCAAAGTGTTGAGCCATTAGAAAAAGGTCTATGTGACCAAGTGAAGATTCTATGCTATACATTGGAACTAATGTAGATAGAAATTCAAAGCGTAGTTCACCAAGGTCTAGATATAGTGTGTATCTATTAGTCAAAAGGTTGTAGCCTTCACCCCTTTGAGCAGTGTGCTCTCAGACAGTGTGTCCTCACCCCTAATGGGGTTAATTGTAAAAGAATCCTAACATGGTCTGACCCTTGACCAGGTCACTATACTAAATGCATTGTAAAGACAAATCCTAATAGGGTTAAGGAGCTTCTGACAAGGATCATAATACACTAGTGCATATTATTAGTCGGTGTCAATTACCACCAGGGTTTTTACCTATTTGGGTTTCCCCATAACCAAAATATTGGTGTTGTGTTCAAGTGTTCTTTCATTGTGTTTATGCTTTATGTTTAAGTATACTTAATTGGATAAAGAATTGAAACTTGTAGATAACTGATTCACCCCCCCCCCCATCTCAGTTATCTCTTGGGACTATTCCTAACAATTGGTATCAGGGCCAAGTTCCTCGGAGAGAAAGTTTAAACAGCTTGAGGTTGATCAGATGGTATTCTTTAGAAAAGACATTCCTAAGTTTGATGGAGAGAATTATCTTGATTGGAAAAACAAGATGATGACACACTTGCAGTGCATTGCTTTTGAAGTGGCTGTCAAGAAGTTTAGATTCCCTCTCTAGCATATCTTGCAAAGGATTATGCTACTAGAAAGCAGAAGGATTTGTTCCATCAGAATGCAATAGAAAAAGAAGCCCTTATCAGTGCCCTATCTGATAGTGAGTTTTCAAAGATAAAGAAAGTAGACACAACCTACAAGATATGAAGCACCTAGAAGACATGTTTGAAGGAGATAAACAAGAAAAGAATGTGTGCAGAAATACATGGATGAAAAAGTACAATACATTGGAGATGGTACCTCAGGAGAACATAAGAGCCTACAATCAAAGGATCAATGAAGCAGTTGCTGGAATCAGAAACAATGGTGGAGAAATCTCAGAAGAAGACATCATGGATAAGGCGATGACTACTTTGACACCAGAATATCAGAACAAGATAAACATCCTTGATGAGACTAAGAAATTCTCAGAAAATTTCAAAAGAGAGACCTTAATCAACAAGATTGTTGCGTTTGAGATATCAAGTTTGAAGACAGAGCCTAAAAGTGAGATATATAGCCTTCAAAGCTTCGGTCCATGGTAAGAAATCCTTGAACACCTCTGGTAATTTTGATGATGATGATGAAGAAAAAACTCTATATGACTTCATTGTTATGATTTCTAAAAGAGAAAATAAAGGAAAAGGAAAATATGAAAGAAAATTACCATTCAAATGCTTTTCATGTAATAAGATTGGTCACTTTGCATCTAAGTGTTCTTGAAAAATAAGTCAGAAGAATTTGAAAGTTCAAAATATTCAAATCTAAGGTTGAGAATGAATCTGGACTAAAGATAAAATGTCTAAGGTCAGATAAAGGAGGAGATTTCACCTTTGACAGATTCTATGAGTACTATGAAGAACATGGCATAAAGAGATAGTTAAGTGCACCTAGAACCCCTCACCATAATGGGATTGCAAAGAGAAAGAATAAGATCATCCTTGATACAATGCACACCATCATGATCGAAGGAAAACTTGCACACACCTATTGGAGAGATGTGGTCAATACAACAGTCTATACAATCAATAGAATACAATTAAGGCCTGGTGCAGATAAGACACCTTATGAGCTATAGTTTGGTAATGTTCCCATAGTGAAATACTTCAAAACCTTTGGAAGCAAGTGCTACATCAAGAGGGATGAAGCAGTAAGAAAGTTTGATGCTATGAAAGAAGAACTAGATCAGATTATCAAGAATGATACTTGGGAGCTAGTCCCAAGGCCTAGTGACAAGAATGTGATTGGAACAAAGTGGATATTTAGAAAAAAGATGAATCAAGATGGCATAGTAGTAAGGAACAAAGAAATGTTAGTATGTATGGGATATGCACAAAGAGAAGGTATTGATTATTCAGACACTTTTGCACTAGTGAGTAGATTAGAAGCTATTATGTTGTTTTTGGCTTTTGCAACATTCAAAAACTTCAAAGTTTATCAAATGGATGTTAAGTTAGCATTCTTGAATGGAGAGATAAAAGAAGAAGTATATATTGAGAAGCCAAAAGGATTCACCCTATCAGACAAACCTGATATGGTATGCAGATTGAAGAAAGCCCTCTATGGACTTAAGCAAGCCCCTAGAGCTTGGTATGACAGACTTGATGGATATCTAACCAAAATTGGATTCAAGAAAGGAGTAGAAGATTTTAAGCTATTCATAAGAGAGACATCTAAAGGACTACTACTTGTAGCTATATTTGTTGATGACATTATCTTTGGGGGTAATGAAAAACTTAGTGCAGAATTTGCTAAGGAGATGCAGAGTGAGTTTGAGATGAGCATGAGTGGACCTATCAAACACTTCTTGGGATTAAATGTGCAGCAGACAGAGAAAGGTATTTTCATTAATTAGTCCAAATATGTAAAAGAGATATTGAAGAATTTCAAGATGGATGTGTTAGTCCATTTTTCTGTCAATGCAAAATCCTCTGAAAATGGCCTTTTTCCATGCAATCTTTGTTGAGTTGTCTCTACCCGGCTTGCAATCACAGTTTTAACTTGTGAAGTAGATCCACATGGTTTTATGATTTGCGCTCTTAGCCATATGTCCTTCATGTTGTCACCTTTCTCTAGTCTAGATCGCATCTCCTAAATCACAAAATTCAAGGAGTTATTCAATTTTTAAGGTCTGCAAGAAATGTTTTTAGAATCTGCCAGAGTGTCGAAAACCCATGTGTTTTCGGTTTCCCCTGCTACCTTTATGGCTTGCATGAAAAAACTTGATGTTTTCACATCCCTTGTTTACCTGTGTGTCAATGTCAATAACCCTGGATGTTTTCAATCTTTCACCGAAAACACTGTGTGTTTTTTGACCTCGCACTGTTTATTGGCTTTTTCTAACTGCACAAGTCTGACCAATTGGTGGGACCCCGGTTCTTCTTAGTTGCTTGGTGCAGTTAATGTTCAGATAGAATCTGTGGCTGTCGCTTGTTTGCATGGAAAGGTTGCATGAGGTTTATTTCTCATGAAGTTGCGACCGATTGCCACCTGTCCCGTGGGCCCGGGTCTTCAAGGGTTTCAAATGATTAGTTGTCGCATGATCGCATGTCAAAAATTTTTGACATGCGACCATGCGACTAGTTGACACATGTCCCAGTGGGCCCATCTCAGGGGGCTCTAACAGATTGTTAACGGGTGTGCAGGATCAACGATACTCGATATATCATGAGGAAAAGATGTAATCTTTTTAATCTTCACACTTTAACGAGAGCCGTTGATGCGGTATGAAGGGAAATTTCTCGGTGGGGTTGTTTGTCAGGTCCGGCCTCAGTGGTGGTGTTTCATTAGTTATGTAAGTGCACAATGGAGGGATGTCAGAGCTGACTGTGCAAAACTTGGAAGTGGTCCCGGTATTAGAAAAGGCGTGAATTGGCGCATTCCTGTTGGTCCATGTACATCGAGCTGGATGTTGTCAGTGGGGCCCGCAGTTTTCAAAGTATGTAGAGCATCTGCAAGTCTATGAAAATCGAGTGGTTGTTGTTATTACCGCTGAGGTGAGATGCTCAACTTTTAGCATCACAGTGTAACGATGACTATCAATTTTGTTTAAAGAAATATAAAGCACATGGAGCCCATGAATTTTAAAAAAGGATCTAGTGACATTGCGGAGTTATGAGATGGTAAAGGATTGCGGTGTGTTGCATGTTTACATAGCCCTTTTCCTAGCTATGCGATCATGCGACAACTATTGAGATATCACCGTTGCAGAGTTCTAAGGCGGGTCCATGGTGCCAGTGGTGCTGATGTGCTAGATTCTAATTGGCTATTGACCGGCTAGCCATTGGCACCCAAATTCAAATATGATTGCAGGGTTTCTTGCCAGTGTTTTCACAGTGAGTTGTTTGCAACAGGTGTGGTAGCTCAGAATTGATTTTTGCTGGATAGTAGCAGTTGCGATGATGATGTTGAAGATCTATGCGGTCGTCCTGATCCGATCTTGCTTCCTGGGTTGCCATGATGAGTTAAATGTAGTAGATTGTTTCTTTCTGCAAGCGGCTAGGGTTTTGGTATGTCAGTGATCTCCATGTTTTGTACATGCGAAGTCTTCAGGCTTTCTCTAGCATCAATACAACAATAAATCACTTCTATTTGCATCATAGTTAGCTTGTGGTTATGAAACCAATGCATTGTACATCAGATTTGATCTAATTTTCCTGGGTTTCTAGGCTTCTCTATAATCTTTCATTTCTTGTTGTACTAGGTGGTTGCAGACCAAAATTTTGTGCCCTAATGATCGGTAGCTTGTTACAATCTTGGTTCCTATAAAAGGATTTTCATGATCATTTAGAAGCGTTTTAAAAAAATTTGATTCCTGTAGGAAGTAGTAAACTCTGTCGCATTGTAGGAGTCTGAATAGAATTTATTTGCATCTTTTGCAGGTTATTGAAGTGGTTGTCTCATTTCTAGTATAGACATGTACATGATTCATCACACTTAATAGAATTGTTTCATGCTTTCAAGTCTCTCCTTAGTGTCAGTCTTATGAGTTTTGGATTTTCTGATCCATTGCATTAGGTTACCTTTGTATATGTTCTAGTCTTTAGTTCTTGATCTAGGATCAAGTGAAAAATACTTTGGATAGGGCATAGATTCATTAGATTTGTCTATAGAAGGATCTTGTAAGTAGTGGATGGGCTGGAACAGTTGTATTTATGACTTTAAATCTTTGACACTAGTTGGTTCATGTTCTATATTTTTTTTGAGTGCTGTCCAATGGATAATGGCACTGATCAAGGGCTAGTATATTTAGTTGAGTCTAGTGTTTGATGGGTTTTGGCTATTTCCTGCATCTTTTAATATCAATACTATTTTCAAGTTTTAATCTGTTGTTTGGTTGATAGTAATACCCTGCATAGTGGAGTTGATTCAATGAATACCTAGTTAGTATTTAGTAATCCTCTACTATGATCTGCTTTATAAATCTAGAAGTATAAGGTGTGTAGTGAGTGGAGTTTTATTTGGATTAGGTGCACCCACCTTGATCTTGTAGAGCCAAAAGTAGAAGAGGGCATATTAAGTCCATATAGTTGGTCTAGTTGCCTTGCAGAGCTCACATACTTGGAATTAACCACTCCTAACATTAGTCTCAAGGCATACTGGCAACCCTAAGTGGCGTAAGAATTTTTAAACACCAACAAAATGGAAACTCTACTAGGGAGCCATTGGAAAGAGTCAAATAAAAAAAAATATTTGTAAAATTTTGTCACCTAGTTGTGAGTGGCGACTCTGAAGTCTCTGTTTGATCAGTATAGCTTCTAATAAATAGCGTGTATACCTTGTGGAGTTTTGTGTTGGTTGGAAGAAGAAACAAAGACATACTTTCCTCTTCAAGGAAGTGGCGACTCTACATTGCAAAACTTGATGGAGCTGCAAGGTGAGCTCTAGATCTGCCCTGCTTCCAACCAAAGGTCTTTTGCTGCAAGATTCCTAGGTATTTCTCAAAGATCTGAAATGTCTCCTTATTAAGTGATCAAGCACTAGGAAAAGGAGTAAGGTGTGAATAGAGGTTGAATACTTCAAGCTTTCAGTTGCATCTTTGCAAAATTCTATAGAAGTATTGCATTAAGTCAAATGGATAATCAAGAGAAAAGTCAGTCTAAGCTGCTTGGTTTCCTTAGGTTGGATAGACCTTTAAGCTATGTTCTTCCAAAGTCCCCTCATTCTTTCCCTAGTGAGCTTTTGGGTCTAATTCCTATTTTTGATTGTCAATCTAATTCAACAGTGAAGCATGTCCTATCATTCTATAGATTTGTTATAGAATATCAGATTCTTGATGAGGATGTTAGTATGATGTTTTTTGAGAGATCCCTCAAAGGGCTTGCATCTAATTGGTATCTAAATCTACCCCCAAAATGCATCTCTTCTTTGACTGAATTCAAGTGGTTGTTCTTAGAGGAGTTTGCTGATGATGATGAATGGAATGAGTTGCAAAAGGATCATCAGCAAAAAGGGAACTCAAGTTGTATTTCAGAGAAACCCATATCTAATGCTGAGCGTACTTCTTCTGATGAAGTTTTGTCAGAGGAGTATGGTGAGGATTGTGGCAATGAGCAGGAATCAAAATCAAGGTGTGTAGGATCCTCCATTCATTCAGAGATGTCTAAATGTGATTTCAATGGTTATTCAGGTGAGGATGATGAAGGCAATGATGTTGATGTATCCTCATATGAATTAGATGCAACGTGGGAGGAAAAAAGTAATGGTGGAAGTGAGCACTCCTTCAGTGAGGGGTATGAATATGAAGAAAAAATAATTAAATGTGATATTAGTGAGTCTTCATATGGTTCTAATTTTTTTTCATGTGCTAGGAGTCTCCATGAGGTTGAGATGGGTAGTGAATTTAAAGTATTTTCTAATGCTCTATATGATGAATAATTTGATTATCAGCCCATTTTTTGTCATGATATTCAACATGGTGCATTACATGGAGTTATCAATCATTTGTTTAAAGAACATATGGAAGTCTCCCATTCAGTTGAATCAAGATGCCCATTTTCCATCTATGGGTATCAGTCTGATTATTCATTCAAGGTCCAACTGGTTACACCTGTGGAAATGCAAAGTCAAGGTATGAATGAGGCCTTTCTGCAAGTAGAATATGAGGCTTTTTTGTTTCCAATTCATAGCATGCATGAGTCAGTAGATGAAAATCAGTTTCAGTATAGTGGTACTAATCATTGGCATGCTGAATCATAATTTCATAGTGAGCAAGGAGAAGAGAGTGCAAAATTGTTTTACATGCACTATGAAGATAGTTACTTTATTCTTCCTAATTTGCTGATTGAACATGTTGACAAGCCTGTAGAGACAAATGAAAACAAAATGTCTGGTGTGCCTCATGAAGGAAGAAATGAAAATCAGATTTTTGACAGAGGCAAAAACTGACTCTTGTTTGTTGCTGCAGGTTCTTTGTAAAAAATGTATATTTTGTGAATAGTTTCCCATTCTTGTTTGTTCCCTATATTTTTTGAGGTCTCTATGTTTTTCCAGTGGATGGTCTGCTTCTTCCCAGAGATTTGAGGTCCTCATTGTACCTGCAAGAGATACATGTCCCCAACTAGAGCCACTGTTAGTCGATTTTCCTGTCAATGCAAAATACTATGAAAATGGTCTTTTTCCCTGTAATCTTTATTGAGTTTTCTGTACCTGGCCTGCAATCACAATTTTAACTTGCGAAGTAGATCCACATAGTTTTATGATTTGCACTCTTATCCCTATGTCCTTCATGTGTTCACCTTGCTCTAGTCCAGATCGCATCTCCAAAATCACAAAATTTAGGGAGTTATTCAATTTTTAATGTCTGTAGGAAATGTTTTCAGAATCTGCCAGAGTGTCAAAAGCCCATGTGTTTTCAGTTTCCCCTGCTACCTTTATGGCTTGCATGAAAACCCTCGATGTTTTCATATCCCTTGTTTACCTGTGTGTCAATGTCGATAACCTTGGATGTTTTCGATCTTTCACTGAAAACCCTGTGTGTTTTTCAACCTCACACTTCTGTCGTGTTTATTGGCTTTTCCTAACTATGCAAGTCTGACCAGTTGGTGGGACCCAATTCTTCTCATTTGGTTGGTGTAGTTAATGTTCGAACAAAATCTGTGGCTATCACTTGTTTGCATGGAAAGGTTGCATGAGGTTTATTTCTCACAAAGTTGCAACTGATTGCCACCTATCCTGTGGGCCTGGGTCTTCAAGGGTTTCAAATGATTGGTTGTCGCATGATCACATGTCAAAAAAATTTTACATGTGACCATGTGACCGGTTGACACATGTCCCAGTGGGCCCATCTTAGGGGGCTCTAACAGATTGTTAACGGGTGTGCAGGATCAACAATCCTCACTATACCATGAGGAAAAGATGCAAGCTTTTTAATCTCCACACTTTAACGAGAGCTGTTGATGTGGTATGAAGGTAAATTGCTTGGTGGGGTTGTTTGTCAGGTCTGGCCTCCATGGCGGTGTTTCATTGGTTATGTTAGTGCATAGTGGAGGGATGTCAGAGCTGACTATGCAGAAATTGGAAGTGGTCCCGGTATCAAAAAAGGAATGAATTGGCACATTCTTGTTGGTCCATGTATGTCGAGCTGGATGTTGTCAGTGGGGCTGTAGTTTTCAAAGGATGTAGAGCATCTGCAAGTTTGTGAAGATCGAGTGGTTGTCATTATACTTCTGAGGTGAGATGCTCAACTTTTAGCATCACGGTGTAATGACGATCATTGATTTTGTTTAAAGAAATATAAAGCGCATGGAGCTCGGGAATTTTAAAAAAGGATCTAGCGGTGTTGCGGAGTTGTGCGGTGGTAAAGGATTGCGGTGTGTCACATGTTTGCATAGCCCTTTTCCTGGCTATGCGATCATGTGACAACTATTGAGATATCACCATTGCGGAGTTCTAAGGTGGGTCCACGGTGCCAATGGTGCTGACGTGCTAGATTCTGATTAGCTATTGACCGGCTAGCTGTTGGTGTCCAAATTCAAATATGATTGCAGTGTTTCTTGCCAGTGTTTTCATAGTGAGCTATTTGCGATTGGCGTGGTAGCTCAGAATTGATTTATGCGGGATAGTAGTAGTTGCAATGATGATGTTGACGAACTATGGGGCAGTCCTAATCTGATCTTGCTTCCTGGGTTGCCATGATGAGTTAAATGCAGTAGACTATTTCTTTCTGCAAGCAACTAGGGTTTTGGTATGTCAGTGATCTCCATGTTTTGTACATGTGAAGTCTTCAGGCTTTCTCTGGCATCGATACAATAAGAAATCACTTCTATTTGCATTGCAGTTAGCTTGTGGTTATGAAACCAATGCATTGTACATTAGATTTGATCTGATTTTCTTGGGTTTCTAGGCTTCTCTATAATCTTTCATTTCTTGTTGTACTAGGTGGTTGTAGACCAAAATTTTGTGCCCTAATGATCAATAGCTTGTTGCAATCCTGGTTCCTATAAAAAGATTTTCATGATCATTTAGAAGCATTCTAAAAAAATTTAGTTCCTGTGGGAAGTAGTAAACTATGTCGCATTGTAGGAGGCTAAATAGAATTTCTTTGCATCTTTTGCAGGTTATTGAAGTGGTTGTCTCATTTTTGGTATAGATATGTACATGATTCATCACACTTAATAGAATTGTTTCATGCTTTCAAGTCTCTCCTTAGTGTCAGTCTTATGAGTTTTAGATTTTCTGATCTATTGCATTGGGTTACCTTTGTATATGTTCTAGTCTTTAGTTCTTGATTTAGGATCAAGTGAAAAATACTTTGGATAGGGCATAGATTCATTAGATTTGTCTATAGAAGGATCTTGTAAGTAGTGGATGGGCTGGAACAGTTGTATTTATGGCTTTGAATCTTTGACAGTAGTTGGTTCATGTTCTATATTTGTTTTGAGTGCTACCCAATGGATAATGGCACTGATCAAGGGCTAGTATATTTAGTTGAGTCCAGTGTTTGATGGGTTTTGGCTATTTCTTGCATCTTTGAATATCAATACCATTTTCAAATTTTAATCTGTTGTTTGGTTGATAGTAATACCCTGCATAGTGGAGTTGATTCAATGAATACCTAGTTAGTATTTAGTAATCCTCTACTATGATCTGCTTTATAAATCTAGAAGTATAAGGTGTGTAGCGAGTGGAGTTTTATCTGGATTAGGTGCACCGACCTTGGTCTTGTAGAACCAGAATTAGAAGAGGGCATATTAAGTCCCTATAGTTGGTCTAGTTGCCTTGCAGAGCTCCCATACTTGGAATTAACCACTCCTAACATTAGTCTCAAGGCATATTGGCAGCCCTAAGTGGCGTAAGCATTTTTAAACACCAACAGGATGATTTTAAACCAGTGGGTACAACTATGATAACAAGATGCAAGGTCACAAAAAAAGATGATTCTCCAGCAATAGACACAATATTATACAAGTCTATGATTAGTAAACTCATATATCATACTCAAACTAGACCAAAAATTTCTAATGCAGTTGGCATAGTTGGAAGATTTGTAGCAGAGCCTAAACAAAGTCACCTCGTGGCAGTCAAAAGAATATTTAGATATTTGTAGGGCACTATAAATTATGCTCTATGGTATCCTAACTTAGAGAATGTTGAGCTTCATGTTTATACAGATGCTGATTGGGCAGGATGCATTAATAATAGAAAGAGTACATCAGGTGGAGTAGTGTTTCTTGGAGACAGACTTGTCACTTGGACAAGTAAGAAGAAAAATTGTATTTCTCAGTCAACAATAAAAGCAAAGTATGTTTTAGCAGCCCTGAATTGTTCTACAATTGATTGGATCAAGCAGATGATAAAGGACTTTGGTATTCATATTGATTATCCTGTTGTTCTTCACTATGATAACACTAGCACCATCAATATTTCAAAGAATCCTATGATGCATGCAAAGAAAAAGCACATTGAGATCAAGTATCATCAAGTATCACTTCCTAAGAAAGAAAGTGGTAGAAAAAGAAGTCAAGTTGGACTATGTGAGAACTAAAGATCAGTTAGCAGACATATTCACAAAGCCCTTGCCAAAGGATACTTTTGAGTATCTCAAGGAGAAGCTGGGAGTAATTCCCTTCCCTGATTTTGCTTAGAAGAAAGAAAAAAAACATCAGTCCTCGGGGAATGATGGATGGTTGACTACTCTACTTCAGGAGTAGTACCAGTGCTTAAAATCCTAAGCACCGATACTACTAGGAATAGTCTTGGGACTATAACTCTTGGGTAGATTTATATATATATATATATATATATATATATATATATATATATATATATATATATATATATATATATATATATATATATATATATAGAGAGAGAGAGAGAGAGAGAGAGATTAATTCCATTTAAAAACCAAGAGATGTGTTGTGTTAAGTTCTTGCTAATAGAAAAATAGAGCTAAGTAGGAGAGAGGGAAAAAAATTGGGAGGGGTCAAGAAGTAGAGTTAAATATAGGGAAAAATAAACATTAAGTCTGTGTTTCTATGTTTATTAGTGATAGATAGAGACAGGGGTGTAATAATTTTCCTAAGGAAAAGAATGAAAAAGAAAAGGTCTACAAGATCAATTAATAACACAAGAGAGACAAATATGATATGATCAATAATAAAATAAATAAAAAATAAAGTAAGTAAAAAGTAGATGGGCCTAGATATATAGGAAATTGATGATAACTAGGAGAGATACAAATGATAACCTATCAACTAGACAAGGTGTAATCACATGTCCAGAAAATGTGGATCATCCTCCATTTTAAAACAAAGTATGTGCAACATGTGCAACAATGAGAGGATGATAATGTGATAAGAGAAATAAAGGTTGGTCTCACACTTAAAGTGGAAATTCTCCTACACCATTTGCTAAAATGAAATGCCAACACCTAGGTGTCTCAATGACAACTAATATATATGAAAATGTATTATTCTAAGTAAAATTAAGAGAAGTTTAATTAGTGAATACTTAGATAAACCAACACCCCCCCTTAAGTGCATCTTAGGGGAATGCACTTAAGCTCACAATTCTAGATGACAATGCAAGATAAGTCTTGACTAATATGCCATGTTAGGTACCCATGTACAATATGAAAGTCCAAAAGATATGCAATCTATCATAAAGTAGAGAAAGAAGGAAAACCTCATGGGAAAAACCCTCCCCCAAAAAGAGAGATAAAACTAGATGCATGAATGGTTGGAGTAATCATGACTCCCCATTATGACATACATCATGCATATACAATGAAGAATCTCTCCATAGGAAGGAAATAAGGAAACGTGATAAACCCCCCATAATAAATAATATCCACCGAGGAGGGTGAGTGCTTGAAGGAAAATCACAGTCCAATGCCTACAAATAACATTTCTCCTATTAGGAAGAAGATACACCATGTATAGAGGCAAGAAGGCTTCTCATTGTGGATAGGAAGAAGGAAGGGGAATCCAAATAATGTATGATGTATCTAAATTATACCCATGTGTCGCCATGTCCTTGGTTGATGAAGATTCCATGAACATATCAAGATCAAGCCCAATAGAAGGTTACAAATAAGGAACCAATGGTAATTGATCCATGTAAGAAGTTGGATCAAAATCAAGAGACAAAGATAACTCCTCACATAAATAAGTAGTAAAAGAAGAAAGGAAGCCCCTCCTCAATGTAGAATGTACACCCATGATAGGTGCTCCTAGATCAATGTAGAAACTGCACCAAGAAAACCTAATGATGTTCCTCCCTTTAAGAAGAAACAATTGTTGGAGATTTGCCAGCAAGCCAGTGCTAACTGTATGTTTGTCATTGATGACAACATATGGTAAAGTAGCATGCATTGAAGACTTATGTAGTAATTTTTGAGTATATGTATCATGGATATGTCATCAACATGATATCATGGACACAAAGGCTAACTATTAGTACAAATAGTTATGTAGTAGCTTATTTCAGTAGTGTTCCTAACAAAGTTATAGGCAATGTTCAGTGAGTGATTGTCCGTATAGTCATCATGGAGTCTTTCATCCTTGGATATATGATGAAGACATGTTAGTGATGTTGCAATCATGGATGGAGAGTTTGATGATTAGTAGAAGTGAAGTTATGTAGTCGCTATTCACCAATAGCAATTTCCTATGTTTATTCAGAAGAGCCAACAGAGTTTATATTGGTTCAAGAGTTGCACTTATCATTTTGGTGTGCACCCTTGGATTATGGAGTGGAGAAGAGTTAAGAATGTTTAGATAAGAGTGCATGATGTAATTTAGCTTGAAGAGAAAGTTCCAATTACTTTGGTAGAGCGGATAGTGTGTAGCGTGCATCTACATTTTTTAATATTGGATAGGTCCTAGATTGTGTTGCGTGTTTAGTAGAGCTGAGAAAATTATTATTGGAGTATGCTATGATTTCTCTAATATGAATTCAAGGTGGTTCTAATAGGCTAACTTGATTATATCATTTAGAGGAAAAATATTTATAGGCAGTCATTTGTGATTGTTAGGGTATGGATCAGAGTTGATTGTGAAGAGTAGAGTAGAGTGTGCAAAGTGTTGAGCCATCAGCAAAAGGTCTATGTGACCAAGTGAAGATTCTATGCTATACATTGGAACTGATCTAGATAGCAAGTCAAAGCGTAGTTCACCAAGGTCTAGATATAGTGTGTATCTATTATTCAAAAGGTTGTAGCCTTCACCCCTTTGAGTAGTGTGCTCTCGAACAGTGTGTCCTCACCCCTAATGTGGTTAATTGTAAAAGAATCCTAACATGGTCCGACCCTTGACCAGGTCACTATACTAAATGCATTGTAAAGAAAAATCCTAATAGGGTTAAGGAGCTTCTGACAAGGATCATAATACACTAGTTTATATTATTAGTGGGTGTCAATTACCACCAGGGTTTTTACCTATTTGGGTTTCCCCGTAACCAAAATATTGGTGTTGTGTTCAAGTGTTCTTTCATTGTTTTTATGCTTTATGTTTAAGTATACTTAATTGGATAAAGAATTGAAACTTGTAGATAACTGATTCACCCCCCTCCCCCCCCCCCCCCAATCTCAGTTATCTCTTGGGACTATTCCTAACAATTGGTATCAGGGCCAAGTTCCTCGGAGAGAAAGTTTAACAGCTTGAGGTTAATCAAATGGTATTCTTTAGAAAAGACATTCCTAAGTTTGATGGAGAGAATTATCTTGATTGGAAAAACAAGATGATGACACACTTGCAGTGCATTGCTTTTGAAGTGGCTGTCAAAGAAGTTTAGATTCCCTCTCTAGCAGATCTTGCAAAGGATTATGCTACTAGAAAGCAGAAGGATTTGTTCCATCAGAATGCAATAGCAAAAGAAGCCCTTATCAGTGCCCTATCTGATAGTGAGTTTTCAAAGATAAAGAAAGTAGACAGCCTACAAGATATGGAAGCACCTAGAAGACATGTTTGAAGGAGATAAACAAGAAAAGAATGTGTGCAGAAATACATGGATGAAAAAGTACAATACATTAGAGATGGTACCTCAGGAGAACATAAGAGCCTACAATCAAAGGATCAATGAAGCAGTTGCTGGAATCAGAAACAATGGTGGAGAAATCTCAGAAGAAGACATCATGGATAAGGTGATGACTAATTTGACACCAGAATATCAGAACAAGATAAACATCCTTGTTTAGACTAAGAAATTCTCAGAAAATTTCAAAAGAGAGACCTTAATCAACAAGATTGTTGCATTTGAGATAGCAAGTTTGAAGACAGAGCCTAAAAGTGAGATAGCCTTCAAAGCTTCGGTCCATGGTAAGAAATCCTTGAACACCTCTGGTAATTTTGATGATGATGATGAAGAAAAAACTCTATATGACTTCATTGTTATGATTTCTAAAAGAGAAAATAAAGGAAAAGGAAAATATGAAGGAAAATTACCATTCAAATGCTTTTCATGTAATAAGATTGGTCACTTTGCATCTAAGTGTCCTACAAGAGTTAAAAATTTGAAGAATGACTACACGCCTAAGTATACAAAGGAATGTTACTATGCTGGAGATGGAGTATCATATGAAGAATTAGTAGAAAAGGAGATTGGATTCATTTCTCTTGAAGATGAAAAGAATTCACAAGAGTTAGCATTGATCTCACTAGTAGACATCAGGATAGATTGGATCATTGACAGTGGTTACTCATGTCACATGACATGTGATAAAGATAGATTTATTCGTTTGGATAGATAAAAAGGAGGCATGGTCAGATTTGGAGATAACACTCCTAAACCTATCATTGGTAGAGGAGCCATCACCTTGGATGGAAAGAATAGCACTGATGATGTTCTTTATGTTGATGGTTTGAAACATAACCTACTAAGTGTTGGGCAGTTTCTTGACAAAGGCTACAGGTTGGAGTTTAATGGAAACAACTGCATCATTAACAACAAGGAAGGAGAAATAATTGCATCAGGATCAAAGACTAAAGGTAATGTTTTTTAGCTTAATCCAAAAGAAAGTTGTTTTGTTGCTAAAGTAGATGACAGTTGGCTATGGCAAAAAAAACTATGTCATATAAATTTTGATAACATAGTAAAGATTAGTAATGTTAAGGTAGTAAGAGACCTACCTAGCATAGAAAATCTGGTTGATACTATTTGTAGGGAATGTGTGATGGGAAAGCATGTGAGAAACTCATTCAGAAGTAAGAGCAATTTAGAAGACAACAAGCTGGATCTGATTCATACAGACCTATGTGGACCAACTCAAACAAGATCATACTATGGTGAAACGTATTTCATTTTGTTTGTAGATGATTATTCTAGAATGATGTGGGTTGTGTTCTTGAAAAATAAGTCAGAAGAATTTGAGAAGTTTGAAAATATTCAAATCTAAGGTTGAGAATGAATCTGGACTAAAGATAAAATGTCTAAGGTCAGATAAAGGAGGGGATTTTGGTAGAATGGATTCTATTGCTTATTAAATTCAAAATTTCCTTCTATTTTTTTGGGTGTTCAAGTTATTAGAAATTTATATGTAATTTCAAACTTAGTTTTTATAGGTAAGTATTTTTAAAAAAAATTGAAATTGAAATGTTATATGTATAATAATTAAATGTGTAATTTTATTATTTAAACATAGCATTTTATTTAAAAGAAAAAAAAAGAGAATGTCAAAATTAAGTTTAACATATACTTGTCATGTATATGAAATCCATTTTTGAAATGTATTGGGATTATATCAATTTTGGAAATTATTTTGTACTTCGAATAATTTTGAAAATGTGAAAAAAATAAAATACCTAAATTTAATTTCTATTTCATACATGTTATAAAGCTAGATTTTAGCAATGTAATAAAGAAATTATTTTATAAAAATAATTTCTTTGCATAGCCCCTATTTTGAAATTTAGGGAATTAATTCTTCACCAGAATTAAAATTATAATCCTTTTTTTAGTTAATTATATATATTATTGTTTATAAATCAAATTATACCATTGAAACTTTTTTATTAAAAAAAATTAACCCATTTCATTTCACGGGAGCGCAGAGCGTTGTATTTTTTTTAATGTTTAAACTTTGGGGGGGCGAGGGTTTGGGGACGTGGCCAAAGCCACCCCCGCACCCCTCTCCCACTCCCCTACATTGTTAGCGTGCAACAGTGGTCGGCGGCACCGACACCCGCACCATCACCTCCTTGGCAGTGATGGGTGGGAGCAACACTCGCGTCGAACCACCGCCTCCCCTCCCCTCCCTTCTTTTCCTTAACTTTGTGTGTGTGAATCAACATGCGGCCGTAGGCCATGAAACACCTCCTTCACCAAATTTGGGTGCTTAAAATTTATATTAATTTGTCGATGTTATTTTATTAATTGGTAGATGTTATTATATTAATTTAATTAATATATAGGGGATTGTTTGATTAGTTAGACTAATATGATTTAATTTCTTAAGATTAGATTTCTTATTTAAAATGTATGTTAACTACATTTTAAATTTAGTTATTTTATTTCTAAATGAAATAGTTTTGTTAGTTTTAAGGAAAAGTATTTATTTAAATTTTTATATTAATAACTATAGATGTTTAATTTATAGTATTAGACATAAATTAATGTTATTAATTTAGTAGATTTAAATGGGTTGTATATTTAGATCTAGATTTATATGTTTTATCGATTTATTTTATAAATTGTAAATAGGCAGAAAATTTATTTTAATAGGTTTGTTTACTTAATAGTTTCATTTAGTTAATGAGTTGTTTATTTGTTTAAAAAGACTTGTCTAAAATAAAATTTAGATTGTTATTAATTTTAGATGAATGTTTGACTATAGGATGTCATAAACGACTCCTCGTCATTGTGCCTCAAGTCAATTGACCTTAATGGTCATGTTGGTAGTTTTAGTGTATAGTTGACTTTTGCTCAACCTTTAGTCAAACCTAGTTCAAATGCCTCAGTCTGCATATGCATACTCTCCCTAACTTGTTTTAAACCTAGGTTGATTTTAGAAAGCTACTTTCATGCATAGTTGACTTTTAGTCAACCCTTGGTCAAACCTACTGCTTTCACCTTAGTTTGCATGCATGAACTTACCCTATCATGTTTTAACCTTAGTAGATCATCGTTGGTTATATTTGGGCACTATTGACTTTTGGTCAACCCTCAGTCAAACCTAGGTCAAATGCCTTGGTTTGTGTGCCCAAGTATTTCTAGATAAGTTTTATTCCATTTTAGCTTGGTTGCACATATTTTGGTGCATGGTTAACTTTTGGTCAACTCTGGTTGACTTTAGTCAATTGTTTCGATTTGTGTGTCGGTCAAAATTTATAGTCTGGGGAATCATGTAGTATAGCTTAGAGTTGTTCCATGAAGTTTGACTTTTTGTCAAACTTGGTCAACCTTCTTTGGTTGACCTTTGTGGTGTTTTTTAGACACTTCAATGTTTTCAGTTATCCAATTTTCTCTGCACCATTTTGCATGCACATGGAATCTTATGTTAGATAGTATTTCACTTCTTAGTTGCGTATGCTGGTATGTTTGTAGTTGGTTAGTAGGTTTTAGAAAAAAATTGTAGTTGTGTTTTGCTCACTTTTTGGGCATGACATAAACTTAATAAGAATCTCCATCGCATGAGTATGATCAACCTAAACTAGGCAATGTGATATCTCAAGTGAAGTTAGATACTCATGAAAACCAATCTCCAAAGACTAAAATATCTTCTTTGAAGTGAAAGAGACCTCCTCCAAATGTTGTACTAAAGGATCCACAATAATGTCAAAATTGAAAGAATGATCAAGTGAAGAATGAAGATGACTATCAGAGGTTTCCCTCACAACAACTAAAGAAGGATCATCCTCAACAAAGAGAAGATGAATGTCATCATTGATGTTTCCCAAATCTTCAATGTAGGACTCCACAAACAAAACTACAATGTATGTCGAGTAGTCATCCCATAGAACTATAACTGGAAGAAAATGAATATTCTTTTTCACTGAATCACCTAAACTCATAGTTGTAGGAATGCAAACATCATCAAGAGAAATGGTAGGAATGATCTCATCTGGAGAGGTAGGAGCTATGGTGAGCTCTGAATCTTTTGGAAATGGAAGAACAAGAAGATCTCCATACATCTCCCAAATAATGATCCAGAGATCACAAATTCCATTCTTCTTCTTTCAAAAAAGAGAATAAAAAACATCTTCATCCATGTTGAAATAAATAACTTGCAAAACTTTATCCAAAGAGTTCCAGTTGAATGTATTACCAGGATGAGGAATTTCTTTAGTATATAACTATGACAATAGATAATGCTCACTAAGATGAGCAAGAATGAGATCACTCCATTACTTATAATTCCCTTTATCCAAGTCAATTAAAACACCCATGATGCAAAATGAAATAATAGGAGACAAGGAGGCACAATGACACATGACACCCCCCACCCCCAACCAAATAGATGATTTTGGAACTTTATATATAGTTCATGTACAATTTTCACTTACAAAACAAAAATAAGTGTACTTCCAATTTTTATGATTACAAAATAGAATATGAAGCTTTAGAATAATAAAAAAGATAAGACACATGATCACTCAAGTATATAATGAATTACAAGTCCCAAAATAGGCCAAAATAGACCAAATTCTAAAAGTAGTATGTCCACTCAAAATTTCTCCAAACTGATACCAAACCTTGAAAGTAGACAAAATATCATGCACTTTAAAAATAAATTACACCTGAAAATGTATCCATATGAGCTTGAACAAAGTCTCTGAAGTTGCAAAAATAGGGGTCAAATGGGTACAGTCACCAAAAACTATAATTTGTGCAAGATCTGGGCACCAAAACCAAAAAATAGTTGCACGAATGAAAAATAAAGGAGATTCTACCCAAAACAAAATTAAAAAAATTGCACCAAGCTATGGCCTCTCAAACTTGGAATGCAAAATCAAAACTGCATATGGTAAGCGGTCCAAATTTTTTTTTAAATGATGATGTCATCAAATCATGAACTTAAATTGATAGTCAAACGACTGTCATAGGAAAAAATATATATATATATATATATATATGACAATCAAACCACTGTCAAATTTAAAATAGTACTATTCTGATAAAATCTTGAGCTTATATTTGACGCTCAGATGACCATCATAATAGTGTGAAGTTGCCAAGAAAATACAATCATATGGCCTTCAAAATAAATGCACCAACAATATGATGCAGTGACGATGTTAAATTTGAGAGTTAAATGGCCCTCAATGCAAAATAAAAAAGTGCCACCAGTGACAGTTAAACGCCCTTCAAATTTAACACACATAATTTTCCGAAATGCAATTTTTTAAAAAAGGCTTTAGGTATGGACCAATCAAAATATGTCAGTCAATGGTTGATTGGGCTGGTTTGTGTTGAATATTTACGTATGTAGATCACATGTGCACTTACTGCACTTTCTAGTTCATTGATGTTTGTGTTAGATGTGTGACTTGGAAGTCAACTTGAGAGAGCTTGGTAAATTTTTGTGTGTATTAACATCGGATTGGGTGGGATCTTTGTGAAGATCAAGGTGGGATCTGACTCATGTTGCATACCATTGTCTTCAATGTAGTGTTTATGTGATGTTTATTAGCTCGTGATGAAGTTGTCGGTGTTTGGAACTTATCCAATGTGGGCATGATGTGGGTGAATAACTTTATGCTCAGAAGTTGGATCTCATCAAGGAGAAGGTGATGCAGAACAATGTTGTTTGAGACGATGAATGTATGAGCTTGGCTTTACTGAAGTGAAAATATGGGCTCGATAATTTTCTTTGCAATTATATTGAATACCTCTACATTGAATTGTTTTCCACTAGATTGAATGCCTTTGCAACTAGATTGATTGTTTGTGCTAGCTCAATGACTTGGAATTGCAAGCTCACTATCAAGATCAGTCGATGAGTGTAGAGAACTCAGAAACCTATGTGAGTTTGCATGATGAGACTAAAATGTCAAAGACCACTTCTATGCAAGCCACCAAGATTAGATCTGATCGCAAGATGTATATAGAATGACCTAACAAGACTGGTTATAGTAGATCTAAGCTTAATCAGCATGGAGGCTTGAATGATTGCTCATTCACTAATGCCTATGCAATGTAGTCATCTCCAATAGTGGATCACAACTGAGTTGTGTGGGGCATTGAATGGATTGGCTTTCTTAGCTCGCTGAGAGCGGGCTGCACTAGGGTGGGGGGATTAAAATCAATTGTCCCACATTTGTACTAGGGAAAGCTTCTTTTCTCTTTATATAAAATAACCCACCACTTATAAAATGAAGAAGTGACTACTAGGTTTATATATTGGTGGGAGTGATTGGGTGGGATGAGTTTCGACTAGGTCCATAGAATATTCTTTGAGGATATGTATGTGCTCTGCAGTCTATCTACCAAACACTAACAAAATATAGGGTAGGCTCTAAATTTTGTAGAAATAAAATATTCCTAAAAATAAACAAATAATTTCTAGATGCGAAAATGGAAAATTAACAAATTTGTGTGCATCAAGGTGCCCAAGTCCAATTTGTAAAAAGTTTTTGCCTCAAATTTTACTTTTGTCTAATATAGGCAAATTTATAGTCAAAATTCACTAGAATGGCCACTTGAACTCAATGGTGAGGTCAGATCTTTCTCTAGACACTCCCACAAGTTGATGATATCTCAGATTTGAATCATGGCCCTCCAGTAGAAATGAGAGGATGATAATGTGATAAGACCACTAAAGGTGAGTCTCACACCTAAAGTGGAAATTCTCCTACACCATGTGCTAAAATTAAATGAAAAATCCTTGGTGTCTCAATGCCAACTAATGTGAAAATACATTATCCTATGTAAACTTAAGTGTAATTGGTGAATACTTAATTACACCAACACCCCCCTTAAGTTCAACTTAGCCAAATGCATTTAAGTTCACAATTCTAAATGACAATGCAAGATGGGTCCTGACTACTAGGCCATGTTAGATACCCATGTACAATATGAAATTCCAAAAGATATGAAATCTCTCATAAAGAAGAGAAAGAGGGAAAACCTCATGGGGAAATCCCTCCCCCAAAAAAGAGATAAAACAAGATGCATGAATGGATGGAGTAATCGTGATACCCCCATTATGATATACATCATGCATATACAATCAAGAATCCCCCCATAGGAAGGAAATTAGGAAACATGATATCCCCCCCATAATGAATAATCTCCTCCAAGGAAGGTGAGTTCTTGAAGGGAAAACATAGTCCAATGCATAAAAACAACATTTCTCCCCTTAGGAAGAAGATACACAAAATATAGAAGAAAGAAGGCTTCCCATTGTGTTACAAGTCGTGGTTGTCGTTGCACCAAAAGATCAACCTATTAATGCCCAATACAATCACTAGACTTATAGAAGACATGGGAGGCCATTAAGCCATGTCCTGAATCATGATGGGAGCACAGACCATTTTTCCAAAAATTTCCCCCTCAACGCTAGCTGAGGGGATTCAAACCTGTGACCAAGCTCTGATACAACTTGTTACAAGTAGTGGTTGTTGTTGTACCACTACTTGTAACCAATAAGGAAACTCTAAATTTTGTAGAAATAAAATATTCCTAAAAATAACAAATAATTTCTAGATGCGAAAATGGAAAATTACCAAATTTGTGTGCATCAAGGTGCCCAAGTCTGATTTGTAAAATCTTTTTTTCTTGGATTTTACTTTTTCCTAATATAGGCAAATTTATAGTCAAAATTCACTAGAATGGCCACTTGAACTCAATGATGAGGTTAGATATTTCTCTAGACACTCGGACAAGCTATTGATAACTCAGATTTGAATCATGGCCCTCCAAAAGAAATGAGAGGATGATAATGTGATAAGACCACTAAAGGTGAGTCTCACACCTAAATTGGAAATTATCCTACACCATGTGCTAAAATTAAATGAAAAATCCTTGGTGTCTCAACGCCAACTAATGTGAAAATACATTGTCCTATGTAAACTTACATAAAGTGTAATTAGTGAATACTTAATTACACCAACACCCCCCTTAAGTTCAACTTGGCCAAATGCATTTAACCTCACAATTCTAAATGACAATGCAAGATGGGTCCTGACTACTAGGCCATGTTAGACACCCATGTACAATATGAAATTCGAAAAGATATGCAATCTCTCATAAAGAAGAGAAAGAGGGAAAACCTCATGGGAAAATCCCTCCCCCAAAAAAGAGATAAAATAAGATGCATGAATGGATGGAATAATCATGATCCCCCCATTATGACATATGTCATGCATATACAATCAAGAATCCACCCATAGGAAGGAAACATGATATCCCCCCATAATGAATAATCTCCTCCAAGGAGGGTGATTTCTTGAAGGAAAAACATAGTCCAATGCATAAAAACAATATTTCTCCCCTTACGAAGAAGATACACAAAATATAGAAGAAAGAAGGCTTCCCATTGTGTTACAAGTAGTAGTTTCTATTGCACCAAAAGATCGACCTATTAATGCCCAATACAATCACTAGACTTATAGAAGACATAGGAGGTGGTTAAGCCATGTCATGAATCATGATGGGAGCACTGACGATTTTTCCAATAATCTCCCCCTCAATGCTAGCCGAGGGGATTCAAACCCGTGACCAAGCTCTGATACCACTTGTTACAATTAGTGATTGTCGTTGCACCAAATAATTGACTTGTTAATGCCCGATACAACCACTAGAATTATAGAAGACACAAGAGGTAGTTAAACCATGTCATGAATCCCAAAGGGAGCACTAACCATTTTTTCAACATATTGTGGATAGGATGAGGGAAGGGGAATATAAATGAAGTATGATGTCTATGAAGTATACCCATGTTTTTCTATGTTCCTTGATGAATATGCCATGAACCAATCAAGATCAATCCCAATAGAAGGTGACAAACAAGGAACCAATGGTAATTGATCCATGTGAGAAGCTGGATCAAACTCTAAAAACAAAGATGCCTCCTCAAATGAATAAGTATGAAAAGAAGCAAGTAAGTCCCCCTTAATGTAGAATGTACACCCATGATAGGTGCGCCTGGATCAATGTAGAAACTGCACCAATAAAATTGAATGATGTTCCTCCCTTCAAGAAGAAAAAATTCCATAGGCATACTGATGAATCCTACCCAATCTCTAGGAAGAATCCTCAAAATGTATGATGTCTCAAGAATCTAAATAAGATTCTCCAACACATGAGTATGATCAACCTGAACTATGCAATGTGACATCTCAAGTGAAGTATGAGACTCATGAAAACTAATCTCCAAAGACTCAAATGTTTTCTTTGAAGTGAAAGAGACCTCCTCCAAATGGTGTATCAAATGAGCCACAATCATGTCAAACTCAAAAGAATGATCAGGTGAATAATAAAGATGAGGGTTAGAGTATTCCCTCACAACAATTGAAGAAGGATCATCCTGAAAAAATAGAAGATGAATTTCACCAATGATGTTTTCCACATCCTCAATGTAGGACTCCACAAACAAATCTATAATGTATGTCAAGTAGTTTTAATGACCTAGTGTTAAACATGGGTCCTCAAAGATCCTAACAAGTAAACTACAGTAGTGAGCATTATAATGTTGTGTTAATAACCAAATCAAATCAATAAATGATATATACAAAAGGAAGAAACAGTCATAGGTCCATGGCCTTGAGAAATCAAGTACAGTAAATAATCATCAATGGAAGAAAATAATGATGCCTTACCCCAATAGTCAATCATGTGATGAATTGAAAACAAGTAATAGTTAATCATTGATTCCCTAGGTCATTACGTCAAGAAGATAAAAAAAAATGCATGTTTGATTATGACTGTATCACCTTGTATTGGAACACCATGACCTTATGACATGTTCTGAGTTATTGTTGTAGATGCCTCCTTTGGAAATGATGCAATAACAACATCAAATAAAACACCAACATTTGATGATTCTGTTGCATTTTTTGGATGATGCATCCACAATATTAACCATGCTCTTTCACCACTATGACTTATGTATGTCCACTTGATGTTTTCTGTGATGGTATCTTCTTCCTCCTGTAGCATCTTTCTAGGTGCACATGTCTTGTAGCATGGTTTCCTTCTAGAAATGTGTATCTTGATTATGCACATGCATGATTGTAGATGAGGATATGTAATAGGATATCATGCATTTCTTAGATCCCTTGGATCTAACCCTATTTATTTTCTTCTTCGAGGTTCTAGATCAAGTAGGAGCACACTAGATTCACACCTTGGTCATCCTTCCATCATCTCTTCAGGCAATGTCTGGTACCCTATTTTTTATGCTCATTTACTCATGTATGTCTATATTCAACCTTATCTTTCTAGGAGTTGTCTATGCTCAGGGCCTTTGTGAGCCCATATGTTTTATTTTTCAGTCATTTCTCTGTGCATATGTAGGTGTTTATTTGGCTCTTTGATAATTCCATTTTCTTTATCTAAGCTCAAAGAATCATTATCATTACCTCCACCTAGGGCATCAATGATTAACTTATAATTGTTTTCAATTTATCACATGATTGACTATCAGGCTAGGGCATCATTTTTTGCTTCCATTGATGATTATTTACTGTACTTGATTGCTCAAGGTTGCCGGCATGTGACTATTTCTTCCTTCTATATATATCATTGCTTGATTTGATTTGGTTATTGACACAACATTATAATGCTCACTGTTGTATTTTACTTCTTTGGATCTTTGAGGACCCATGTTTAACACTAGGGCATAATTGCTAGATCCTTGCATTTTTATTATTTGCTTGTTGTGATGACCTAGGGCATCAATGATTAACTATTACTTATTTTCAATTCATCGCATGATTGACTATCAGGATAGGGAATCATTATTTTCTTCCATTGATGATTATTTACTATACTTGATTGCTCAAGGTTGTGGGCCAGTGAGTTTTTCTTCCTTATGTATATATCATTGCTTGATTTGATTTGGTTATTGACACAATATTATAATACTCACTATTGTATTTTACTTGTTTGGATATTTGAGGACCTATGTTTAACACTAGGACATTATTTTTGTATCCTTGCATTTTTATTATCTTCTTGCTATGATGTCCTAGGGAATCAATGATTAACTATTACTTGTTTTCAATTCATCGCATGATTGACTATCGGGCTAGGGCATCATTATTTGCTTCCATTGATGATTATTTACTTTACTTGATTCCTCAAGGCTATTGGCCTGTGACTATTTCTTCCTTCCGTATATATCATTTCTTGATTTGATTTGGTTATTGACACAACATTATAATGCTCACTATTGTATTTTACTTATTTGGATCTTTGAGGACCCATGTTTAACACCGGGACATTATTGTTGGATCCTTGAATTTTTATTTACCTCTTGTTGCGATGACCTAGAGCATCAATGATTAACTATTACTTGTTTTAAATTCATTGCATGATTGAATATCAGTGATGCAGAGCCCTCTACTATCCCCTAAAGGAACCCAACTCAACTTAAGTATTCTACAAGTGTCTTGGAACTCACTCAAGGAGTTAGTCTCAACTCAAGGATCAAATAGAGTGCTCTAACTTTAGAAAACCAACACCTCAGACATTTTGAACAAACTCACTTCCTCTGATCTCTTATTCCAACTTCTCTTGACATCAAACATCCACTCAAGGATCCCAATGTAGGCTTCTCCCAATGCACCTAGAGCCTCTAGAATGTCAAATCTTCCAACAATTATTCCACCATGTTTCCAACACCTTAGAAAATGTAATCATGGCCAACATACCATGTTACACTAGCCCTCCAAGTTTAGTTAAGTTATCTTCCACACAAACCACTCCAATAGCCCTTCTAGGCTTGTAGCCCTCACTAGTCACAAATCTTCCCTTTACTCCAAATCTTCCCAAAAAACTAAAGAAACTATTAATTGATTTAGCTACCCTTTTGGATTCTCTAAATCCTACCCAAATCCAAAGGTAGACTCCTTTCGACCATCTAGTAGATCCAACAACCTAGTAGTCACCAAATAGGCCTAATTGAACCCCATTTACAAATAATCTTATAAATGTACTCATCCCCTCATCTCCTGACCAACAAAAAGTATTGAGTAAGGTTTAAAAACAAAATATTTTCAAAGTTTTAAGGTCTCACCACTTACCAAATTCACTAGCCACCAAACCCTTGCTTTTAGGGTCATTTACCTAGGCTATGCATAAAAGAACCCTTGCAACCTCCTCCAAAGTAATCCAATTGATCCAAAAAATCAATATCGATACCCATAACAATAATCCATCACCAAATACCTCCATTCTTAAGGGCATTATTCCTCATTGTGAAGGTTTCAAACCCAAAACCTTGACTGTGACCTCAATACCCAGGAAGAGTCAAATGACAGTCAATTACTTGGGTTCAGTAATAATCCAAAACATTGAAATGAAGATATGAATATGTAAAAAAGATATGAAACAATGTTTTTATACCTTCATCTAGGCCAAATCATGTTTTATTCAAACATTTGAATTTTCTTTTATTCTAACTATACCCTACGGGTAGAATCACTATTGCAAGGAAAATGTTTGTTCTTTTATTGATTGAAACTTATTTCATTGAATCTTTACACACCAAAATCTCCATGCCCCCTCCACTCACAGGAATCAACCTTGAAATAGACTTCTAAAACTCCTAAAAACTGATTGTACCCATAACCAACAATCTAAACCATTCCACAATAGTCTCTAGCTGACTGTCATAACAAAATATGACTAAATAGTGTTGTCAAGTTGACAACTAATTTTTTCAACTCAAAAATTAAATATAATTCCCCCTCTATTAACTTTTAAAATGTTTAAAGACAACCTTTTCAATCCTTACTAACCCCCCACATGATCCTTATAGGATATAATTGCATTAAAATGCAATTTTACATCTTTTTGACGGGTAAGTACACAAAGATGGGAGACCAAAAAGGGGGTATAAGATGCCACTTCTTTTCTGAAATCGGAAAACTCTAAACTTCAACGAGGAATTAAAGATAGTTAGACTCAAAATTTTAATATGCAACAAGAACAAGAGTTGTAATACTCTAAATCTAGTTTCTAAACTACTAATTTTTTTTTAAAATGGTGCAGATTAAGGCCCTCAAAAAGGGGGAGCACAAAAAGTGGTCCTATTTTTTTTGAAAAAACATAACATAGCGTCTAGTGTGCTCCCCCTAATAATGCTAAGTTTTTTTTAAAAAAAAATTTTAATCACTCCAGTGAGAAGTTAGCTAACACCACATAGTTTATCCTAGATTTTTCTACAAATTTTTTGATGAATGTATAATTTTTTATGAATTTTCAAAGTGTACACATCCTGAAAATGTGAAATTTCTGTGTGCTCCCCCTAGAAATCATTGAAAACTAATCAAAAATTAATTTTGTTTTTTTTTTAAAAAATTGTCTATAATGGAGTCTAAATTCTAAAAATGTAACTTGTTGCAAAATTCGACGAACAAGGCAAAATCTATGCCCAAAATACTACACGTTAGTTTTTGACAAAAATCAGACATACATACAAAATAAATTAGAGATGAAAAGCTTAACATAATCAAAATTCAAAATAAATTATATGGTTAGATAGCTAAAATAGAGATCTACAATATCACATCATCTAATTTTGACGTTATTGAACCACAAGTAAACCTAAAAAGGAGCACACAAGAAAAGATGTGAATTTTTTGTATGTCTATTGGAAAACACGTCTCAGGCTATTTGAATCCTCCAAATCTTTGGGTTGGATCTACAAAGAAAATCTAAGCCTTAGGCTTGGTGCATTCCAATGCATTACAAAGCATGCTAGCACGCTAGCGCTATTCAAATTAATGACTTGAATAGAGCACACACATTATTCAAGTTTATGACTTGAATAGTGCACACGCGCTATAGTGTGCACATCCTATGTAACATCTGTAAAAGGGTTGGGTGAGAGAGAGAGAGAGAGAGAGAGAGAGAGAGAGAGAGAGAGAGAGAGAGAGAAAGTGTAATAATAGAGAGAGAGGGAGAGTGTGATAATAGAGAGAGAGAGATAATCATCACATTAAAGATAATCATCAAATAAGTACATGGATACTTATTTGATGATTATCTTTAATGTGATGAACTATTTTACATTATAAGGGAGATACACTATAGTCCACAAATACCATTTCCCCATCTCAATCAAATATGCCATGGTGACAAAATTTGCATTCCCTTGTTTCTATTTTCCTCTCTTTGCACTAGCATTTCCAAAGAAGCTTCACCCCTCTTTAGAAAGGCCTAGTATTCCCATTCATCAATTTGAATTTGACCATTCACCTTTAAGGATTTTTTTCATTTCCTACATGGACAATAAACCTAATTTATTTTTTTAGAACCCTTGTATCTCTATGAGGATTGAGTTATTATAAAGTAATCCTCTACTCCCTAAGGAAAAATACCCCTACCTTGAAAAATAATGGGAAATGTGAAGAAACGTGACATACAAATGGAAATCAAGGTTATGAAGAAACCAATATTCCTTTTTAACATATGGAGGTTCTATGTTCTAGGATGTTTTTTAGAAGATAATTTAATGGATTCTAAAAATCCAAACGACATTTCAAATAATAATTTTAGTCCTACACATGAACAATTATTATATGTGTAATAATAATTATCCTATGAGAGGTCGAATGATAAATGATGTAAAGGCTAGGAAAAGGGATCCTCATTCAAATTTATGTAAGAGAAAATAAATTATTTATATATCTTTGAGGCTGATGAGTAAGTTTAAAGGCATTTCATATCCCACTTGTATAAAGTAATATCACTCAAGAATGTTGAAGCTTGCTAACTACCAACTTGGCACTTTGGTCCAAAAATTATTTGTGATCAAAATAATAACTACATAATTAAAGATCAAGTGATACGATTTTTAATCAATCACTATTTTAAATATTTTCATCAAGGGAGCTATGTTGCTTACAGTCTAAAATGTCGTCTGAAAATATTTCATAAAAATCAAAGCTTTTGTGTCATAATTGTGGGTTATGATTTCAGGGTAAAATCCATTGGATCAAGCATATTGATGACATTGTCATTGTTCATGTAGGTATAATTGATCTTAGCTCCCTCTTCATCCTTACACATTGATGAATCTCCTTTATAATATTTAGGGAGTGGTTCTTTAAAAGATTTGTGGTCAAAATTCTTGAGAAGACCATCCACTCCAACTTTCCTATTCTCAATGAGATCTTGGAAAACATGTTTTAGCCTTATGCAGTTGTCAGTCTTATGTCATTTTCTCTTATGATATTTACAGTAGTAATTATCATTCCACCATTTGGGTTTCACCTAAGGTTCATAAGGCTTACCATATTCTGGTAATATGATAATCTTGTTGGTGAGCAATGTCTTAAGTATCACATCGTATGAGTCTCCCAAAGGGGTAAAATCATGCTTAGGGGTAAAATCATATCTTGGAGATTTGGAGTTTGGTTTTGGAAAATGAAGTATCATGTTTAAGGTGGTTGTATACATTTGACTACACTTTTTTTAGCAAGCTTATGGCTCTTCTTTAGTGCAAATTCTCTCCTCTCTTATTGCAAGTAAACAATTGTTAGTTATATTTATTAGAGATTTTCCAGCAAGCTAGATTACTGACTGTATGTTTATCATTGATGAAAAAATATGGTAAGAATCATGTGTGGAAGCTTGATGAAGAGAACCTTCAGCATATGTTGCATGGATATGTTATCAACATGATATCATAGACACAGAGGTTGATTCTAAGTAAAGATAGTTATGCAGTTGCGTATATCGGTGAGTGTTCCTGACAGGTACCGAGAATAGTTCTATATGTGATTGGTTGTACTATTGTAGTAGAGCATCACGCCTTCATATTTATGTTGTACACATATGTATGATGTTATGTTCATGAACGCAGAGTCATATATGCAGTATATGTTGAGTTATGAAGTCTCCAGTTGACAGTTACAGTTTGTTGAGTTTATCTAGGAGAGCAGATAGTGTTTATAATATTGCAGTAGTTGCACCTATCATCGCGGTATGTGCACTTGGATTTATGTTAATAGGAGAGTTAAAAATGTTTGGTTAAGATTGCATGATGTAATTCAGCATAAGAACAAAGTTGGAGATAATTTAGTAAAGCCAACTGTGTGTAGTGTGGCGTCCACTCACATGGAATTGTGAAAGTCCTAATTTATGTTGCATGCTTAGTAGAGCCCACTAAGGTGTTATTGGAGAGTTGTATTGTTTCTCTAATATGATTCTAAGATGGTTAGAATAGGCTAACTTGATTATATCATTTGCAGGAAAGATATTTATAGGCAGTCATTTGTGATTGCTAAAGGGTGGTTTAGAGTGGAAAGATAAGAGCAGAGTAGAAAGTGTGAAGTGTTGAGCCATCTGCAGAAGGTTTATGTGACCAAGTAAAGATTATATGCTATTCATTGGAACTGATCTAGTAGGTCTATGCACAGTTCATCAAGATCCAAATATAGTTTGTATCTATTAAATAGAAGGTTGTTGCCTTCACCCCTTTGAGCAGTGTGCTCTCAGACAATGTGTCCACACCCCTAACAGGGTTAATTGTAAAAGAATCCTAATAGGGTCTGACCCTTGACCAGGTCACTATACTTATTGCATTATAAAGATCAACTCCTAATAGGGTTGTAAGATCTTCTAACAAGGATCATAATACACTAGTGCAGTTCTTAGTGGGTGTCAATTCCCACTGAGGTTTTTACCTATTTGGGTTTCCCTGTAACCAAAATTGTGGTGTTGTGTTAAGTGTTATTTCATTGTGTTTATGCTTAATGTTCTTATATACCTAATTGGATAAATAATTGAATCTTGCAGATAACTGATTCACACACCCCACCCCCCCCCCCCTCTCAGTTATCTCTTGGGACTATTCCTAACAATTTTATGTTCACATAATTAAATTTTAAGGGCCTTTCTTGTGCTTCAAAATTATGTCAAATGGGCCTTTATTTTCCTCATGGAGCACATACTTTTGGGTCCTAGTGGTTATGGTGTGTGGTATGCATATCCACTGCCAAACTCTATCATTTAATCAACTCTACTCATTAAGGCCCTTCCCATCATAGGGAGGGGGAAATTTTTTCTTTCATCCTAGTTTGATGGTCCTAGAGAGGAACAAATCCTTTCCCCTAGGTGCTTAAGAGGGGTGTGTCACTATTTTCCACTTTCGGTACTAATAGGTGATATTTTCTTCAAAGAACCATATCCTGGACATCTAGAGTATGGTTTTTGCAAATGAAGTATCATCATAAAGGTGCTTGCATGAACTTGATTAGTTTACATTTTTTCTTTCAAGTTATTGTGATATAAATTAGTTGATAATCCTTTACAAGAAAAATTATTCTAAACATATTAGATCCATTGTCCATCCATGTCTTTTGGGTATTTTGCACACATGAAACATGTCATTAAATTATTGTACTCGTACTGAATTATAAAGTGTCATGAGGGGTTATATAGATAATTTGTCTAATAATCACAACTTTGTTAAAGTGAGAGTTCCTTCACAATTGTTGATATTCTTGTCTCATGCATGTATGTAGTTTGACCAAACACACCCTTTTGTCATCCGTAGATACTCTTTTGGTCCATTATGCATAGAATGGTGACACATTCATTTAAAGGATATCTCATGCATCACCAGAGTTATCATTATGGGGTTACCATAGTGTTTATGCTAATTCTTCCTTGGTTTAGCTTGAAATGCATTAAGACACTATTGCATTCCCTTTTTTGCAGGCTCCTTGGTTTCACTTGATGTGTGTTGAAACACTCTTGGATTCCTTTTAGACTATTTCACCTACATTTTCAACTTGATTGAGAAGTGATGATGGTATCACTCAAACAACATCATTGGTTGTGCACCCATGCAGACTCATGTGTTGTTTATATCATTGATCAACAAATACTATTACCATTATTTTCATCTGATCATTGTTCTAGAAGTTTCATTTGGAGCTCTCATACAAATTATTGTCTTCTAGATCATCATCCTTTTCAAGAAGGATTTTCACATATAGCACCATCGATATAAGTCTACAAATTATTCTTGATTTAGTGATCTTCATGTTCGTGATTTTAGGATATTTGTTTGAAGGCTTATTAAACATACATGTTCTTTTTTTGGAGAGAATTTTTCTCCCACTAGTTTTTCTCCTTTTATCTAGTTATGAGAGATTGATTTCTATATGTACATGGATACATAATGTCACTTTTTTGTTGGGATCTGTGTAGCTCTCTACTACATTTTTATAATACCAAAGTTGAACTTAAGGGGGGTGTTGGAGTAAATATTACTTTGTACCAAATTACTCTTTACATAAATTTACTTAGGTACACTCATTAATGAAGTAGATGGATATCATTGAGTCCTATTCAAACTCTAACTCATCATAGAGGATTTTGTTGAGTTCTATAAGAATTCTACTTCTTCCAGGTTGAGACACTTGTCTCAACCTTATGTATCCTTCCTAACTAACTTCTCTTGCCTATTTAAGAAGAGCCTATTGTGTCTTTGTATTCACCACATTATAATATATTTGTTATGTAATTTATATCTCTTTTGGAGGATGTCTGGGGACTAGCTCCTAGGTATAGGATGACATATCCTAACATATTTAAAAAATAAAATTATAAACATGAATAATATATTATGTTTATAATTAAAAAAAAATTTATTTAAGTGTAATCATTTCTTATGACAAGGTTTTGAATAGAGGAAAAAAACATGTCCATGATAAAAATGGTCCAACGAGGGTTTGAATCTTGGTGGGCACAACACAAACACCACTTGACGACCACACTTTGTGGTGAACCTTTACTACAACTCTATTTCAATTTTTTATAAGAAATGACTAATTTGACTACTAGTATTTATGTATATGTATGTGTGTGTGTGTGTGTGTGTGTGTGTGTGTGTGTGTGAGAGAGAGAGAGAGAGAGAGAGAGAGAGAGCAATAATTTGAGGCTTTAATTTTGTCTATTTTATAGCATTACTTGAAATATTTGGTAGACTAAAAATAGTAGGATCGAAATAGACTTGTCTTGTATTTAACTATTTTAAATATGATTTAAATCTGCAAATTATAGTAAGGGGTAAAAAGTACAAAATCTAATCAACTTACTCTAGAGATCAATGGTAAAATTCCTCACAAATTTGTGCACAATAATCAAATCACTTAGAATCAAATGTGCTCATAAAGAACATCCCAGTGGACACGTTTTACCTACTAAGGAGAAATATTCCCATGAGAAACACACAATACTATAATTTTAAACTAAAGTAAGCAAACACCAAATACCATAAAATTTTAAAGGAGAAAAGAGGGACAATTTAAAAAAAGTATTTGATTTTTAAAAAAAATTCTTTTAGATTGTTATGCTATTTGTCATAGCATGTTTGTTCATTTATTGTAAATGAGAATGAAAATATTATGTGAGATGTTAGTTTTTAATTTTAGAAATAATCTATTTTAGTTTCTTCTTTCCAAATTCTATAATTTTACAATAGTTTATGTATTTTTTAATTATAATATAATATAATATATTAATAATTAATTATATATTTAAAAATATTTTAAATAATACATTCATTGTTTATATTTTTTAAAAATATTTTATATTTATTTTAATAATGATATTATAATATATAATTTTTTATATTACGGATAAAGAGTACAACAAAGATCGGATTTCACAAAGCAATAATAGAGAGGCCAAGCCTCATCCAAACTTCACAACAACAACAACAACAACAAAATAGATAATATAGACCAAGAGGCTATTGGAGCACTTCATCAACGATATTAACCCAACATGTCCATCAAAGAATGCCTTCCATCCGAATGATGTTTTTCTTAGTTTGGATTTGGGCCAGCATTTGAGGCTTGCCAACTGGAGGGTATCTGTTCTCTTTGATCTCTTGGGTCATCCTCTTCAGGGTCTCTTCAAATGCGATAGGAATTTCCATGTTCTTCTGCCAAATGCTTCCATCTTCCATCTTAGAGCCAAACACTGCATGGTCATACTTGAGGAATCTGATCAGCTTCTCCCTCTCAATCATCATATTGATAGTAACCTGCAAGGAAATTTTAAAATATGTGAGTCTTCTAGAAGACTTAGTAAGAATCCTAGGTGTGTTTTGGTATCTTTCTTCATTCTTGATTTTCTAGATATGCCAAAGAATATTAGAGGACAGCATGCACCAAAATAGGTTAGTGTCCTTGTTTAAATTATGAATATGCCCAGTAACACTTTACATAATGTTGATATGATGAGGAAAAATCATATCAAACATTTACCAAATTTCCTTTGCAATGGTACAATCAAATAAAATGTGTCTGCAAGTATCTAGAAGCTTGCAAGTGCTACAAAATTCAATGTTAGCACAATCTTTCCTTAAAGGAAGTCTATCCAACATCATAAGCCATTTAAACCAGTTAATTTTAGGATCAACATAACTTTTCCATAATATTTTGAAATTCTTTTGCCAAAGAGAAGTGTCCAGTTTAGAATACCAAACAATATTGACATGCTTAATAATAGAGTCATCATGGACAATCACTTTATATATATTACGAGCCTTAATTTTACAAATCAAAGTCAAGAAACCTATGAGAGTCAACTTGACATTTACTAGGGAGGTGATGATAGGGTTTAGCAATCAAGGTATAGGTATTCTTTTGAGAGGGAGGGATGTTATATATGGAATAAATGTTCTCCCAACTGATAGTCTTATCATCCTCAAAAAGACAAATGAGCTTCGTAATGCCCTTATTAGCCCATGATCTGGTAGAACAACCTTGGGTGAGGGCAAGGGGAGGTTCCACCGTATGGATCTTTCACCATGCAGGAGGTCACCACTATAGATATCAATGTTGGACAAGAACTTCCTAACATATTCCCAGGACTTCTAGATAGTTTTGAAAACACTGGATCCTTGAACAACAATAGGGAACTACCCAACAATCAGATCACTTAGAAGAAGGTTTTTCCATGATTGAGCATTTTTTGGCATGCCTCTTTCAATATTATTTTAGATAAGGACTTTCCATGGCTCCAAACCATCAAGAGAATGAAAAATTTATTTGGTAGCAAGAGTAATACCCTGGGTTTTAAGGTCCTTAAGACCAAGTCCTCCAATGTTTATCAACATGGAACCAACTCCATTTAACAACATGTAGTTTTTTATTTCCCTTGCTATCAAACTAAAGAAAATTCCTAATAGCCTTTTGGATTTCCAAAATTTGATAATTATTAAACATCCAAGCCGAAGGGTAATAAATGTTATAGGAGGAAAAGATCTTCTGGAAGAATTGAACTCTGTCAACCAAAGAGAGATATCTATTATGCCATTTATTAAGATTTTTAACTATGTTATCTTTAATACACAACCACATATCATTGAGAGAGGCTTCCACCAAGAAAGGAATACCAAGGTAGTGAACAATTTTTTGAGGGCCACCCCATTGAAAGCCATACTTGATGAGCCAATCTGGGGGATGCTCCTTCAAACCTAATAGGGTAGATTTAGTCTGAGAAAGATGGGCTCCAAGGATCATGCCAAAGAATTTAATCTTAGAATGAAAGGCCTCAAAGTTCTTTTCAGTAAGCTCAAGGAAGAGGGCAGTGTCATCAACAAATTGGGAGTTAATCAAGTCATTCCCATCAGGAAGGGTAAGACCTTTAACATTGGGGGAGAGGGAGTTATCTCTAAGAATATAGGAGAGCGCATCTAAGGGTATCACAAAGAGGGAAGGGGCAAGAAGGAAGCCTTGCCTGATTGATCTACCAAGGGGGAAAGAATCAAAGAGAGAACCATTAATATCTATTGGAGATTTGTCAGTAGGCCAGTACTGAATGTATGTTTGTCATTGATGACAACATATGGTAAGTAGCATTCATGGAAGTCTTATGAAGTTAGCTTTCATTATATGTTGCATGGACATGTTATCAGCATGATATCATTGTGCAGAGGTTAACTATTAGTATAGACAATTATATAGAAGCTTGTGTCAGTAGTGTTCCTAACAGAGTAACAGGCATTATTCTGTGTCTAGTTGTCCATATAGTTATCATGGAGCCTTGCGCACTTGGATATATGATGAAGAAATATTAGTGATGTTACATTCATGGATGTAGAGTATGATGATTAGTAGAAGTGAAGTTATGTAGTCACTGTTCACCATTAGCAGTTTCCTATGTTTGTTCAGAAGAGCCAAAATAGATTATATTGGTTCTAGAGTTGTGCCTATCCTTTTGGTATGCACCCTTGGATTTAAGCTTGGAGAAGAGTTAGTGATGTTTAGTTAAGAGTGCATGAAGTAATTCAGCTTGAGGACAAAGATATAGTTATTTCGGTAGAGCGGACAGTGTGTAGTGTGCGTCTACAATTATCTTATTGGACAGGTCCCAGAATGTGTTGTGTGCTTAGTAGAGCCAACTGAATTATTATTGGAGTTTGTTATGGCTTCTATAATATGATTTCAAGGTGGTTCTAATAGGCCAACTTGATTATTTCATTTAGAGGAAATATATTTATAGGCATTCATTTGTGATTACTTGAGGGTGGTTCATAGTTGATTGTGAAGAGAAAAGTAGAGTGTGTGAAGTGTTGAGCCATCAGAAGAAGGTCTATGTGACCAAGTAAAGTGTTTTTGCTATACATTGGAATTGATCTAGACAACAAGTCTAAGTGTAGCTCACAAATATCTAGATATAGTGCTTATCTATTATTCAGAAGGTTGTAGCCTTCGCCCCTTTGAGCAGCGTGCTCTTGGACAATGTGTCCTCTCCCCTAACAGGGTCCGACCCTTGACCAGGTCTACTGTACTAAATATAATGTAAAGAAAATCCTAATAGGGTTAATGATATTCTAACAAGGATCATAATACACTAGTGAAAAATATTAGTGGGTGTCAATTCCCACTGGGGTTTTTACCTATTTGTGATGCAGGAGCATTTTGGAATTCCCTGTCAAAGGGATACATTACTTTGTTTTGGGCAGTTTTCTGAGTTTCTGTGTTGCATTGACCTATGGAGATCTTTAGCATGTCCAATGAAAGGATTTTGTTCCTTGATGTATGTAAAATATATTTCTAAGGTCACAACTCTTGAGGTGGCATGGTTTGGGAGATATTGGATGAACCATTTCAAAGTTGGAGCTATTTTCCTTGCCGTCGGAGCAGTGTTTTCCTACAATTTTGGAGCTGATTGTGGGATGTAGTGCTGTTTATTATTAATGAATCAGAATTTTTTCTCTTAGTTACTTTAAGAGGACATAAATTAATATCATTTCCCAAGGAAGAAAGTCCTAATTGATTATGCGTAAAAAGTTATGACCATTTTTCTTGGGGACCTATTTTCTATCAGTGTTCTTGTCGGAGCCGTTCTTGCAATTTTGGCACTGATTGCACATCATGGTGATGTTGATCCTTAATGAATCAGCCTTTTATCTCTTAAATAATATAAGAGGACCTAAATTAATACCATTTCCCAAAGGCGCAAATCCTAATTCATTATGAGTCAAAAGTTATGGCCGTTTTTCCCCCGGACCTATTTTCTGGCAATTTTCACTCGAAATGTGGAGTGTTTCTTCTTGCGTCATTCCGTGTGATGAGATGGGACCTTATGTGGTTAAGGACATGTTATTGGGTCATTTGTGGACCTAAATCCTAAGGTGTATTAATTTTTTTATCATTCTTGCATTAGTTTTGGTTTCTCTTATTGGTTTGGACCTATATTGTAATTAAATGCCTGACTGGCCGACTTGTGGCTTAGCTGGCTATATATAGCGATCTTGGGTAGATATTTAGGAGGAAGTTAATGGAGTAGTAGTTGATCCTTATATCATTAGGAAGAGTAGAGTAGAATCATATTTGTGAAATTGGGACTTTGTAGCAGAACTAGTGGCCTGCGGGCTTAGGACAACAAGGGGTTGCTTGGAAGTGTGAGTACAAGTTTAGATCCAATGGTGGTTGTTCCTATCAGAGGCTGCCTATTGTAGATCTAAAGTAGTTAATGGTTTCCTAGATCTTGTGAGATCTTTTTGATACTTTTTAATTTCATTATAATATGCCAAAACCCCTAAGGCCTTACAGTCGGGCATGTTGAATGAAATTATGTTTTGAAGAATTATCTTCTTATATTTCATTGTGCTTGGTGTTGTTATAACTTGTAGTGTAGGCTTGGACCATCCTTTATTGGATCCTCCATCTCTACCCTACATCAAGTGGTGTCAGAGCTTGAAGATCTTGAGTGTGTAAATTAGTTGAGGCTATTTTCCCCAGGACCTTGTTGATGATTTGTTGCCTTGGGTTTTTGAAGATCTTGAAGGATGTCTCCAAGAGGATTGGACCTTAGTGTGTATGTAGATGAATTTAGAGCTTTGAAGAAACAACTGCAAGACCTAAAAAAGGAATTAAGAAGGAAGACTATAAAGAAGAAGGTTGTGAAGAATTGATGATAGCTTGTGGAAGTCCCTGATGACTTGGCTAGAGTTGATGAAATGTCTATTGGTTCCCATGAACAGATAGATGGATCTAGCATGGAACTTGCAGAGTATCTTGTTGTGCACATGAGATTGCTGGTGGTGAAGAGATTGGTTTTGATTCTTAGTTGGTGGAGTCTGACATGAAACCTACAAAGCAACTTGTTGTTGTGCACAATGAGATTGCTAGTGGTGAAGAGATTGGTTTTGATGCTTAGTTGGTGGAGTCTGACATGAAGCCTGTAGAGCAACTTGTGGCTATTGTTGAGATACCTATGGTTTCTGATGATGTTGTTGACCTTGTTGAGGCTGCTGAGAAGATTTGTTTTCATGTTCAGTCATTTGTGTCTAACGTGGAGATTGTAGAACATCTGGTTGGGCTTAATTAGATCATTGTTGGTGAAAATTTACTTGATGCTGAACACCTTTGTGATGGTGGTGTTGTTGATTTGCTTTTGATCAGTGTTATATTACAGATCTTATTTGCTAGATGTGGACTTGAATTACTGGTGGACAGTAATGAGTCTTATGATGAGTTGCAGATATGGGATGTTGATGATGAGGGATTTCATGTGGATCTAACTTTGGATCTACTTTTTAGGGAGTTGGATACTCTTGTTTCTAATATTGGTTGTGGTGATCAGTGGTATTCTGATTGGATTGATGAGATTCACGTGATCCTTATGTTTGAATGGATGAAGCATAGATGGTTGATTTTTAGATTTGTTCTCTTATCCTTGAGGGATTGGAAGCCTTTGGTGAAGATGAAGTTGATTATAGGTAATTATCTTGAGATTAAAGTATGGGACATACTTTCTATTTACCTGGGTAGTCTGATGTAGGAGCATTTTGGAATTCCCTATCAGAGGGATACATTACTTTATTTTGGGCAGTTTTCAGAGTTTCTGTGTTGCGCTGACCTATGGAGATCTTTAGCATGTGCACTAGAAGGAGTTTATTCCTTGATGTATGTGTAATATATGTCTAATGTTTCAGCTCTTGAGGTGGCATGGTTTGGGAGATATTGGATGAACCATTTCAAAGTTGGAGTTGTTTTCCTTGGCGTCAGAGTAGTGTTTTCCTGCAGTTTTGGAGCTGATTGAGGGATATGGTGTCATTGATTATTAATGAATCAGCCTTTGTGTTCTTAGGTACTTTAAGAGGACCTAAATTAATATCATTTCCCAAGGGTTCAAGCCCTGATTCATTATGAGTAAAAATTTATGACCATTTTTCTTAGGGACCTATTTTATGTCAGTGTTCCCGCTGGAGCCATTCTTGCAATTTTGGCACTGATTGCACATCATGGAGATGTTGATCCTTAATGTATCAGCCTTTTCAATCTTAATTACTTTAATAGGACCTAAATTAATACCATTTCCCAAGGGCGCAACTCCTAATTCATTATGAGTCAAAAGTTATGTCCGTTTTACCCATGGACCTATTTTTAGGTAGTTTTCATGCGAAACATGGAGTGTTTCTTCTTGCATGGTTTTGTGTGATGAGAGGGGGCCTTGTGTGGTTAAAGAAATGTTCTTGGGTCATGTGTGGACCTAAATCCTAAGGTGTATTAATTTTTTATCATTCTTGCATTAGTTTTGGTTTCTCTTATTGGTCTGGACCTATATTGTAATTAAATGCCTGACTGGCTGACTTGTGGCTTACCTAGCTATATATTGAGAGCTTGGGTAGATGTTTAGGAGGAAGTCAATGGGGTAGTAGATGATCCTTATATCATTAGGAAGAGTAGAGTAGAATTAGATTTGTGAATCTGGGACTTTGTAGCAGAACTAGTGGCCTGCGGGCTTAGGACAACAAGGGGTTGCTTGGAAGTGTGAATACAAGTTTAGATCCAATGGTGGTTGTTCCTACTAGAGGCTACCTATTGCAGATCTAAACTAGTTAATGGTTTCCTTGATCTTGTGAGATCTTGCTAATACTTTTTAATTTCATTGTAATAGGCTAAAATCCAGAAGGCCTTACAACTGGGCATGTTGAATGAAATTATGTTTTCAAGAATTATCTTGTTATATTCTGATGTGCTTGGTGTTGTTATAACTTGCAGTGTAGGCTTGGACCATCCTTTATTGGATCCTCCATCTCTGCCCTGTGTCAATTTGGGTTTCCCCATAACCAAAATATTGGTGTTGTGTTCAAGTATTCTTTCATTGTATTTATGCTTTATGTTTAATTATACTTAATTGGATAAAGAATTGAAACTTGTAGATAACTGATTCACCCCCCCCTCTTAGTTATCTCTTGGGACTATTCCTAACAATTGGTATCAGAACCAAGTGCCTCAGAGAGGAATTTTAACAGCTTGAGGTTGATCAGATGGCATTCTTTAGAAAAGAAAGTCCTAAGTTTGATGGAGAGAATTATCTTTATTTGAAGAACAAGATGGTGACTCATTTGCAGTGCATTGCTTTTGAAGTTTTTGATGTAACTATCAAAGCAGTCAAGATCCCTACCTTGGAAAACCTTGCAAAGGATGATTCTAGTGATAAGAAAAAGGAATTATTCCATCAGAATACAATAGCCAAAGAAGCCCTTATCAACACCCTATCTAACAGTGAGTTTTTAGAAATAAAGAAGGTAGATACAACCCACAAAATATGGAAGTACCTAGAAGACATATTTGAAGGAGAAAAACAAGCAAAGGATGCACACAGAAAGACATGGAAGAAAAGATACAATTCATTAGAGATGCTGCTTGAAGAAAACATCAGAGCTTACAATCAAAGGATCAATGAAGTAGCTGCTGGAATCAGGAACAATGGTGGAGAGATCTCAGAGGAAGACATTATGGACAAATTGATGACTACTCTCACTCCAGAATATGAAAACAAGATCAACATCCTTGATGAGACCATGAAACTTACATAAAAATTGAAGAGAGAGACCTTGATCAACAAAATCTCAACTTTTGAGATTTCAAGATTGAAGACAGAACCTAAAAGTGAGACAGCCTTCAAAGCAACAGTTCATGGTAAGAAATCTACAAACACTTCTGGTAATTTTGATGAAGATGATGAAGAGAAAACACTAGATGATTTCATTTCTATGATTTCCAAAATATAAAAGAAAGGAAAAGGAAAATATGAAGGTCAATTACCATTTAAATGCTTTTCATGTAATAAGATTGGTCACTTTGCATCTAAATGTCCCTTAAGAGCTAGAAAGTTAAAAAATGACTACAAGCCTAAATACTCTAAGGAATGTTACTATGATGGAGATGGAGTTTCAGATGATGATTCAACTGAAGAAGAAATTGGATTCATTTCTATCATAGAGAAAATGAACTATAAGACAGATCATGAAGATGAGAAAGAGAAACATGAGCTAGCATTGATTTCACAAGCTAATATAAGGATAGACTGGTTTATAGATAGTGGTTGTTCACATCACATGATAGGTGATAAAGACATTTGTTCATCTAAACAAATAAAATGGTGGCATGGTTAGATTTGGAGATAACACTCCTAAACCCATCGTTGGTAGAGGAGCCATCAACTTGGATGGAAAGAATAGTACTGATGATGTTCTTTATGTTGATGATTTGAAACATAACCTACTAAGTGCTGGGCAGTTACTTGACAAAGGTTATAGATTGGAATTCAATGGAAATAAGTGCATCATTAACAACAAAGAAGGAGAAATAATTGCATTAGGTGAAAAGACTAAAGTTAATGTTTTTCAACTTAATCAAGAAGCAAGTTGTTTTTTTGCTAAAGTAGATGACACTTGGTTGTGGCATAAAAGACTATGTCATCTTAATTTTGATAACATAGTTAAGATAAGAAATGTAAAGGCGGTAAGATATCTACCTAGCATAGCAAAGCCAATTGATACTATATGCAGGGAATGTGTGATGAGAAAGCATGTGAGAAACTCAGTTAGGAGCAAGCTCAATTCAACAAAGAACAAGCTGGATCTAATTCGTACAGACCTATGTGGACCAACTCAAACAAGATCATACTATGGTGAAAGGTATTTCATTTTGTTTGTTGATGTTTACACTAGAATGATGTGGGTTTCATTCTTGAAAGATAAGTCATAAGCATTTGAAAAGTTCAATATATTCAAAGCTAAGGTTGAGAATGAGTCTGGACTAAAGATAAAATGTCTGAGATTAGATAGAGAAGGATAATTCACCTCTGACATATTCTATGAGTACTGCAAAGAACATGGCATAAAAAGTTAGTTAAGTGCACCTAGAACCCCTTAGTAGAATGGAATTGCTGAGAGAAGGAATAGGATCATTATTGATATAGTGCACACCATCATGATTGAAGGAAAGTTTCTCACACCTATTGAAGAGATGCGGTCAATACAACAGTCTACACCATCAATAGAATTCAATTGAGGCCTAGCACTGACAAAACACCATATGAACTATGGTTTTGTAATGTTCCCATAGTAAAATACTTCAAAATCTTTGGAAGCAAGTGCTACATCAAGAGGGATGAAGCAGTAGGAAAGTTTGATGCAAGAAGTGATGAAGGTATTTTCCTTGGTTACTCTACTAAAAGAAAAGCTTATAGATGTTTCAACTTAAGATTGAAAAAGATCATTGAAAGTGTTCATGTTAAGATTGATGAAAAGTTTATGGTTCAAGAAAGAGATCATGATTACTCACCCATGATTGAAGAAGAACCTAGACCCTCCACTAGTGAGACAATTATTGAAGAAATGTTTGATAGTATTGATGTGTTATTCAATGAACCTAAGACAAGTGAAGAAGAAAATCCTAAGGCTAATGAGTCTGCATCACCTAAAGTTCCAAAGTTTACATCTAGAAACCATTCCAAGAAAGACATCATTGGAGATTAGAGCAGAAAAGTCTTAACAAGATCACAAGCAAAGAATTTAGATAGTAATGAGGTAGTATGCTTACTATCTTCGATTGAACCCTTAAGTGTAGAACATGCATGTAATGATTCAGATTGGCATGATGCTATGAAAGAACTTGATCAGATTATTAAGAATGACACTATGGAGCTGGTCCCAAGACCTAGTGATAAGAATGTGATTGGAACAAAGTGGATATTCAGAAATAAGATGAATGAAGATGGTATAGTAGTAATAAATAAATCAAGGTTAGTATGTAACGGATATGCACAAAGAGAAGGCATTGATTATTCAGACACATTTACACCAGTGACCAAATTAGAAGCTACTAATTTGTTTCTAGCTTATGCAACATTCAAAAACTTCAAAGTTTATCAAATGGATGTCAAGTCAGCACTCCTGAATGGTCAATTAAAAGAAGTATATATTGAGTAGCCAGAAGGATTTACTCTATCAGACAGACTTGATATGGTATGTAGATTGAGGAAAGACCTCTATGGACTTAAGAAATCCCCTAAAGCTTGGTATGAGAGACTTGATGGATATCTAACAAATATTGGATTCAAGAAAGGAGTAGTAGATATAACATCGTACAAGCCTATGATTGGAAAACTTATTTATCTTACTCAGACCAGACCAGATATTTCCAATGCAGTTGCATAGTTGGAAGATTTGCAACATAACCTACACAAAGTCACCTCATGGTAGTAAAAAGGATATTCAGATATTTGCAAGGCACTATAGACTATGGTCTATGGTATCCTAATTCATAAAATGTTGAGCTTCATGTGTACACTGATGCTAATTGGGCAGGATGTGTTGATGACACAAAAAGTACATCAGGTGGAGCAGTGTTTCTTGGTGATAGACTTGTCACTTGGAAAAGCAAGAAACATATTTTTTTTCTTAGTCAACATCAAAAGCAGAGTATGTTGCAGCAGCCTTGAATTGTTCTATAATTTTTTGGATCAAGCAGATGATAAAGGATTTTAGAATTCAGATTGCTTATCCTATTGCTATTCACCGTGATAACACTAGCACTATCAACATGTCGAAGAACCCTATGATGCATGCAAAGACAAAGTACATTGAGATCAAGTATCACTTCCTAAGAGAGAAAGTGGCAGAGAAAGAAGTCAAGGTGGACTATGTAAATACTAAAGATTAGTTAGTAGACATATTCACAAAGCCCTTTCCTAAGGATATTTTTGAGTATCTCAGGGAGAAGTTGGAAGTAATTCCCTTCCTTGATTCTTCTTAGAAGAAAGAAGGAAAAGCATCAGTCCTCAAGGAGTGATGGATGGTTGACTACTCTACTTCTACAGTAGTACCACTGCTTAAACTATTTGGCACCCTTTTCCATTGATGCAAAGGGGGAGTAATATATACTCATGAAAAATAGAAGTAAAAGGAGGAGTAATATATAAGGGGGAGTAGCATTTAGTTATGATAGCAGTTCAGTTGAGGAAATGGAGAATGTTGAAGAATATTGTAGTAGATAGAGGACTCATCTTTGGGGGAGTCTTGAAGAGGAAATAGAGAATGTTATAAAATAATTATTCATTCAAATTGGTGAAGTTTTTCATTCTATATGTTTCCATCACTACCAAAGGGGGAGATTGTTGGAGATTTGCCAGTATTGACTGTATGTTTGTCATTGATGAAAACTTATGGTAAGTAGCATGCATAGAAATCTTATGAAGTTATCTTTCAATATATGTTGCATGGACATGTTATCAGCATGATATCATGGGCACAGAGGTTAATTGTTAGTACAAATAGTTATTATAGCAGCTTGTGTTAGTAGTGTTCCTAACAAAGTAATAGGCAGTGTTCTATGTATGGTTTTCCATACAATTATCATGGAGCCTTGCACACTTGGATATATGATGAATACATATTAGTGATGTTACATTCATGGATGTAGCATCTAATGATCAATAGAAGTGAAGTTATGCAGTCACTATTCACTAGTAGCAGTTTCCTATGTTTGTTTAGAAGAGCTGACAAAGATTATATTGGTTCTGGAGTTGCACCTATCCTTTCAGTATGTGCCCTTGGATTTAATCTTGGAGAAGAGTTAGTGATGTTCAATTAAGAGCACATGAATTAATTCAGCTTGAGGAGAAAGATACAGTTACTTTGGTAGAGCCGACAGTGTGTAGCGTACATCTATAATTATCTTATTGGACAGGTCCCAAAATGTGTTACGTGCTTAGTAGAGCTGACTAAATTATTATTGGAGTTTTTTATGGCTTCTCTAATATAATTTCAAGGTGGTTCTAATAGGCCAAATTGATTATATCATTTAGAGGAAAGATATTTATAGGCAGTCATTTGTGATTACTTGAGGGTGGTTCATAGTTGATTGTGAAGAGAAGAGTAGAGTGTGCAAAGTGTTGAGCCTTTAGAAGAAGGTCTATTTGACCAAGTAAAGTGTTTGTCCTATACATTGGAACTGAATCCAGAGTATCAGGTCTAAGCGCAGTTCACCAAGATCCAAATATAGTGTGTATCTGTTATTTAGAAGGTTGTAGCCTTTGCCCCTTTGAGTAGTGTACTCTTGGATAGTGCATCCTCTCCCCTAACAAGGACTATTGTAAAAGACTCCTATCAGGGTCTGACCCTTGACTAGGTCTATTGTACTAAATATATTGTAAAGAAACTCCTAACAGGGTTAAGGATCTTGTAACAAGGATCATAATACACTAGTACAAAATATTAGTGGGTGTCAATTCCCACCGGGGTTTTTACCTATTTGGGTTTCCCCATAACCAAAATATTGGTGTTGTGTTCAAGTGTTCTTTCATTGTGTTTATGCTTTATGTTTAATTATACTTAATTGATAAAGAATTTAAACTTGTAGATAACTGATTCACCCCCCCGTCTCAGTTAACTTTTGGGACTATTCCTAACAATATCAAGTTGAGCAAAGGCATCCTTAAGGAGAACCTTGACAGTATTGAAAAAGAAAAAGGGAAACCAAATGCATCTAGTATCATAATAATAAAGTCCCACTCAACCCTTTCATAAGCCTTCTCAAAGTCAAGAAGCAACATGGTTGTGTCTTGATTAGAGGCATTAGCCCACTCAATAGATTCCCAGCTAGTAATAATATTTTCCAGAATATATATACCTTTAATAAATCCAGTTTGAGTGGAACATATAAATTTAGGCAAGATTTTTTCCAAGTGGAGGGCTAATAGTTTAGCAAGAATTTCATAAGAAACATTAAGAAGCGTTATGGGTCTCCAATTATTGATCAAATATTTTTCCCCTTCCTTAGGAATCAACTTAATAATCCCATTATTGATGAGATCCCAAGGGATCCAGAAGCAAGAGCTTCAGATTAGATTTCCAATAAGTCTTGCAAATCCAAGTGATGTTAGCTTTGTAGAATTCCACTAGGAGGCCATCAGGCCCAGGGGTCTTATCATCCTTTAGGTACTTAATAGATCTCTCAATTTCCTCAATTGAGATGTCTTTGCTGAGAAAGGTAGAGTCCTCCTTAGAGACCATATTGGGGATGATGGATCTACAATTTTCTCTCAAGGATTTAGCCTCCTCACAATCCTCAAATGTGAAGGTTTTTTGGTAGAATAGGAGAAAAATGCTTCTTTGAAATTTTCCATATCAATAATTTATTTATTATCCACTATAATTATGTTTATAGACTCATTATACTTCTTTTCATTAAGAAGGTTGAAATATCTCCAAATTGAAGCCAGTGGGCACGAGACCTAATTATAGCCCCTCTGATTTTACCCTACTGGTGCTTCCTTAGGACATCTATGGCCCTAGTAACTTGTAAAGAAAGGATTTTTTCTAAGGGATTAGTTTGAATATTAACTTCAATAGAGTGAAGATCATTGTTGAGGATTTTTTCTCTAAACCCAAAGTCCTTATCTTTCTTCTGACCGATGGTTTGAAGAAGATTTTTCTAGAAGAGAAAATTGTAGTTCCATCTATTGATATGCAAGGAAGAAGACATATTGATCTTGTTAATATTCCTTGTGAGGTTAATAGCAGAGAGGACATCTATGTCCTGCAGAAGACTAGTGTTGAGAATAAATTTGTTATTATTCCTTTTAGAAGGGATAGGGGAGTCATTAAATCTAAAT